>JAZHYW010012522.1:0-70763 GCA_037355805.1 Ixodes ricinus
TTTACAGACATTGTATTTGAATGAATAGATTTCAGTAAAGCACGTGGAAGCCCTGACACAAGCTGGTTAACGTGACTCTACAATCAATAGCACTGATCATCTTTCATTGCACATTATTCACTAAAACGTTTATCTGCAGCGTACTCGCGTTTTCTCTTCCCAGGTACAAGAAAAATATCCAGGAAGAAAATATTGAGAGGGCAGTTCCGAGGAATGAGACTGACGGGCTCACAAGAATGAGGGAAATGCTAATCCCTTTTCAATTAGGTGTGTTTGTGTGTGGATTTGGAGAAAAGGGTGTTGAGTGGCCAGTTGAAATTCGTTAGCTCTTCCGTGTGTGTATGCTTAAAGACACTCGGCTCTAAGATAGTAGTTTGATGTTCTAATTGATTGATCGACATAGTATAAAATAGCAAGGAGGACGTGACAAAAGCTGAGAAACACGCTTAATGAGCCTGTCATGTGTGTATGTGTGTCTTTGTGTGTGTGGTTGTGTTTCAACTTTGTCCCGTGCTTTTTGCGCTTTTTTATTCTAAATTTTGCTCATCGCACACTTTCTTTTTGTTTTACATAATTGCCCCGCAGATGCTTTTTAATCCAGGGACACGGTATATGGGCTGAGTGGTATGGTTTCAAGACGTCAAATTAGGAGGGCGTTGACTATCGTCCTGTCTGGATAATCAACACCCTCCAAGTTTATCCGCACTTTTGCTAAGGTCGGACACGACAGCATTCTGAGCGTTGGTGGACGGCTAGGGACGGCTCAGAAGCCTGCTACTGCAGCACAGCACCGCGATTACACCAAGTTGTTTCAGACGATTTGGTCCACTTGGCTTCAAGTACCCTTGAGTCAATCTCTAAAATAGACACCTCCTAGATACCTGAAAGGAGATGCTGAAACTTGCACCTCGATTATTAAGGGAAATCAAAATGTGAGAGACCTGGCGGCACGCGGACCTGTCGGTCATGCTTGCCCACCTGGTGCCTAAAAGCGTCATGCTACGCGCACGTCGCACAAAAAAGATCTATGGGTTTACATGCCACAGCAACGAAGCGCATCTTCATGCCCCAGCGAACGGTGGTTTAATTTCGTTCACCTAAAGGTCATTTTACATCCAGCCAGAATCTAGGCCATACGGAGCCTTTTCAGCAATATGCCTCTGTCAAATTTCGAGCCTTGATCAGGATTCGAATACGCAAACAACGGGACCCGTAGGCGGGTGCTTTGCATCGTAGAAACCGAAGTCATCACGCGCACCGCACGAGCGTCACCTTTATAAGGCATGACAAGAGGTGCGCGCAGCTCGTCACTTCGCAATTTTAGTGTTGTTCATGTCCAATTAAGTGTAGTTTATTGATCGTTAAACCGTTTGCTCCGTGTTATTTCTCTGTCTCCGCGCGTACTGCAATGCGAACCTACCTCAGTATAAGAATAATAAATTTGACACATATTCGGCGAAATAAAACCTAAGGGTCACACTTGGCATTTCTGTCCTGCCTTCGAGAAGTCTAAATCACATCACAGGCTGCTTCAGCACGCCAGCTACAACGAGGGTGTGATACGTTCCTGGGCACGGTTAGAGCGTGCAGCGTTCACGCATAGCGCTTTAGTTAGAAATGGCCGTAAGAAAATGTTTTTGTTCGGAACTGGGAGATAAGCGCCATAATTCAGGAAGCAAGGGAACGTGCCTTGTGCGGTCCAGGCTGCTGCGGGGCAGCCTTATCAACGCGGCGGGAATTCCCAGGACGGGCGGCATGTTTATGGAGAGGGAAAATAACGGCACCGCGCCAGCGCTCCTGTGAAAACGAACGACAAGCAAACTAAATTGGAGGCCTCGTGTTTTTCTTCTTTTAAGGCATCGAAGCAAATGCCGTCAAAGGGGTTGCAATATATCAAGACCTTTTCTTTCATGGAGATTATATCCCTTTGTCAAAAGCAAAACGTAAAACCATAGCTCTGGATGAACAATTTAGAGAGGTCCGCTATAGTTACACTTTCTTCACCCGCCCCCTCTAAATGCCTAACTCTCCATAAGAAAGCAGAATGAGGCCCCATTTTAGGGCGTTATTTATGTATCGTATTGGTAACCTCAGAAATAGCACAGAACTTCAACGAAAGAACATTAACAAAACTTCTTGGATTGGGCGGGATAAGCCCGTTCCGTGAGTCTGCTTTTATTAGTACAATAATTTGCATCGCTACGTTGTAATAAATAACAAAAATTGTGAAGCCCATGTGTCTCATCTGAATATTAGGTGTTTTGTAACCATTACGTTTCCTTTATTAACGTACGCCACACGGAGGCCTTGCCAGAAAATATTATATTTTTCTTGCTGCTGCATGCATTTTGTATGGCCAAAACAAAACATGAAAATAACGTGATGACCTCAGGAGAAGAAACAACTGAAGTGTGGGATGTCAATGCAACTAATGCAAAGTTGCAGCAAGCTGGACACAATAACGATAATAATATTTTGAGAAGGGGAGCAAGGGGGGCAAAGGACAAGCACAAATCTCTAGACATAGCTGTGCGACTGGTGCGCGACTAAACAAATCCGTCTGGTATCGAGCCAGAAACTTCTTCATTTCAAATGGAGCACTCTACCAACTGAGCAAACCAGGTTTGTTATCTTTATTTTGAGCTAACCAAGAGTTAGACGTCCATAGATTAAAGGGGTTTTAACAGCTGCCATCAGTCGACTTCAACGAGGGTAAACGGCCTGCATTTTTAAGGCTAGGATAATAAATCAAATATTGCAAAGGTGCAACGACCTGGACAAAAATAATGATAATAATCCGTGGATAGGCTGAACAAGGGGGACAAGTACAAACACAAATCTCCAAACAAAGCTAGGTTACTGGTGCGCGACTGAAAAAATCCGCCTGGCCCTTGTATCGAAGAAAGGACCTCTACATTTCCAGTGGAGCGCTCTACCAACTAAGCTAACCAGGGGTTAGACGTCAGTGGAGCATACCGGATTTAACAGATGCCACCAGTCTAACACCAACAAAGATGAACGGCTTGCATTTTTAAAGTTATGATGTTAACACAATTAATGCAAAGGTGCAGCGAGCTGGGCAAGAATAACGATAACAATCCCTGGAGAACAAGAACAATGGGGAGAAAGGACCAACAAAAATCTTCAAACACTGCCATTACCATCATAACCTTAAAAATTGAGGCCGCTCACCTCATTGGTTTTAGACTAGTGGCAGCTGATAAAACCTTTTGCTCTACTGACGTCTAACGTTTGGTTAGGTCAGTTGGTAGAGCGCTAAGCTGCAAATAAAGCGGTCCCTGGTTTGATACAAGGACAGGCGGACGTTTTATGTCGCGCACCAGTCACCTAGCAGTGTTTGGAAATGTGTGTTTGTCCTTTGTCACCCCTGTTCCCCTTCTCTGCGGATTATCGTTTTTCTTGTCCAGCTCGCTGCACCTTTGCATCAATTGAATTAACATTATAACCTAAAAAATGCAGGCCCTCATATTCTCCGGTGACAGCGCAGAGAAACAATCAAACACCAGATACTCAGAAAGGCAAGCACACGCGCTGAACTTACAACTCTTGTGTATTCGACTACTTCATTCTGTCACCGTAAAATATGGTTCACCAACTCGCCCAAGCCTTCATCCTCTCAGGCCTTCATCCTTGTTGGTGTTAGACTGGCGGCAGCTGTTAAAACCCGTTTGCTCTACTGACATCTAACGCCCGGTAAGCTCAATTGGAAGAGCGATCCAGTGGAAATGGAGAGGTCCCTCGTTCGATACCAGGACCGGGCGGATTTTTTCGGTCGCGCTTTAATTACAAAGTTGTCCTTGGGGATTTTTGCGTGCCCATTGTCCCCTTGCTCCTCTTCTCCCTGGATCACTAGTATTATCGTTATTGTTGTCCAGCTCGCTGTACCTTTGCATTAATTGCGTTCGTATCAAACCTTAAATATGCAGGCCGTTCACCTTTGTTGGTGTTAGACCGGCGGAAGCTGTAAAACTCCGTTATTTCTACTGACGTCTGACTCCTAGTCAGTTCAGTCGGTGGAGCACTCCACTGGAAATTGAGAGGTCCCTGGTTCGTTATCGGGACCAAGAGGATTTTTTAATTCGCGCTCCAGTCGCTTAGCTGTGTTCGGAGAATTCGTGTTAAATATAGTTCTCGCATTTTCCCATATACGCATTTTCTTAAATTTATAATACTCTAGGTGTTGCCTACTGATATAAATTGGGGCGTCTGTATGTTTATACAACCTAGAACTTAATGTGCCTCAACGGCAGACTTGCCTCTCAGGTGTAGATGAGAAATTTAGCCAGAACCAGTACAACCGCTAGACTGGGGTCTTTAACGTGCATTACTCAGTAGTCATACCCGACCGCACGCCGGTACAGTACTTATCCAGATCGAAACCCCTGCCCGTTTCGATCTGGACGAGCATCGTACCGGCGTGCAGTCGTGTATCACTACTGCGTTTTGCATCTTAAAGACCCCAGGCTAGCGGTTGTACTGCACTGGTGAAATTTCTAATCTGCAGCTGGGAGGCTGAATGTGAATAAAATGCCCGGGAATGTTTTTTGGCGCTCCCGACGTGCTGGAGTTTGTGAGCAGAAAAGTGCAAGACCACAATCACACGTGGAAGAAGTGCACTGAGCCGGTCATCCTGTTCCATCGTCTCCTTGATGTCCCAGACTTCTTAGGTTATCCGTGAGCCGAAGGGTAGTGCTGCACTTCAGAGTGGTAACCATGTCACCAGAAAGCTACGGGACGCGGCAGGCCGTACTCCCACTCATCGCTAAGCCTAGGCAGATCCTTACGGCCGCTGGAGATTCGTGTTTCAACGAGAACTTTCAAGAATATGAATGTTTGCAGTGCAAGCGAGCGGTGACTTTATTTTCATGCCGTGGTGAGATGCACTATTTCGTCAAGGGGGTGATCGAAACCGAAACCATGTCACTCCTCTCCGTGCCAATCATTTTTCATAATGCAACACGCGCAGTGCTGCGTGCAAATATCTTTTGGAAGCGGTCTATTGCCTTCAACCCAAGATCAGTAAGGAAAAACAAGCGCCTAGACTGTCAACCCTGTAAGTGCCTTTGTTCTTACCTTTTTCGAAATCCGAATCTCAACGTTCTAATGAGTCAATCGGAAAGATTTGCACTTTATTTTGGATTCAAACCTGTCTATCTTAAGCCAGTCATACGATCTGTAGTCAGACACAACACCGGTTCGTACCAGTCTCGGACTCCAACCCAGCTGGTTCAAGCGAAGAGGAGAGTGGGGAGGAATGGGACGGTGGGAGGAGTGAGACACTAAACATATTTCTTCGGTGAATGGTTCCACAACGTTTGTGAACTGCTTGATTAATCACGCCGTGCTAGGAGGTATTTCCGGCTCTAATGACATACCTGCGTGACGTGGTGTAAACGATTTGAGGTGTGGGTGGCACTTTGGCACTCAAAAGTAAGTAGCACACATTCGTATTGAACAATACTTCAACCAAAGTGGTTTATCCAACGGCTGTAGTAAACTAGAATTGAAACGATGCGTTAATAATTTGATTTTACCTCACCCCTATTTTAAGCCTAATATATCACCCGTTGCACAATTCGCTACTCACCGTGTACAAGGCAGTTTGGGAGGAATGGAACTGTGAGATGGTGGGAGGAATGGGACAGCTTCTCAGTTCTACCTTTATAAAGATTGGTTCTCTGGCTGCTGGATTGACACTGAGGTTAACTTGTGATAATGGTGAATCATTTAATTTTAGTTCATATTGCAGTTAGGTCACCAAGTATCTGTTTCGGCAAAATGTTATGACACTCATAGTCCCCGGTCCAAACCCACAGACAATCGGAAAAACAAAGACGACAGTAATTGGGCTTCATGTCTGATGAAGCCCAATTAAGGTAATAAAATGAAATGAAATGAAATGAAGACCCGTTTCCTATAATATTCACTAGTTCAATATTGGCGCAATCTTGCATGAGGCCCATTCCTTCATGGCGAGGGGGGGGGGGATAGATAAAGGTACAATTTTGTGCTTGCCATTTTTTTTTATTTCTAGGAAAGTTAGGACAAAGCGCTCTTCAACTGATATGAAAAATATTTCACGTTACATTTCTGACCATGAAACTTGTTTTACGTGCACATTAACCTACACAAAAACTTATTGCGTGAAAACTGTCCCATTCCTCCCCACTCTCCCCTACACTAATTCCCATGCAAGTGAACGATGTGACCGGCGCGACAACTGCCCGACTGTCTTGCAGAGTGAGAAGGCCTCCCGCCAGCCGAAACCCAGGCTCCGTGAAGCAGCTCCCGGCCGAGACTAGCGGTGCGCAATGGCGCACACGGCGCGGCGGCTGACAAATGTTTTCTAATTAGACGGCACCGAGCCGTTAATTGAGAGGCGCGTGCGTGCGACGCCCCGGAACTCGAGGGCTGATCCCGGCTGCCTCGCAGCGGGCTAGGCCCAGCTCGACGGAGGCCCCTCCGATCCCCGATGCGGGAAACCCCCGCACTACAATGGCTTGCGCGAAGGGTCTCTCGTCGCGTCGGCCGCAAAATCTCCGAACGACAACCGAGGCCGTTACTGAAGCTCTCCCGAATTAATCAGATAATGAGTAGTACTCGAGTCAAAGTGGCGCCTAAAATATCCCTCGCGCCGACTGATATTGCGGGAGCTCCGATGGCGCCGCACAACAAATAGCTGTCACGGTGCGCGCCTGGTGCGTGAAACACCGCCCGTACGCGGGAGAACGCAACAAAGAGTAGTTAGCCAATCTACAGAAGCCTAAAACCGCAAGTGTTCGGAGGGGGGGGGGGGGGGCTCCTGAGCCGGTGCTAGTTATGGACAGCTGCACCCCGAGTTCTCCGATGTTTAAAGATGCCGTTCAACCATATTGGGAAGACACGCTTCTCACTTTATATGAGGTGACTTGTAGGATCCGAATATCGGAAGATGACAGTGCGGTGTCACGGTGCGGCTCTTAGCAGAAGCATTTCGCATAGGCATAGCATATAGCAGCCGCACTCCGAGTTATCCAATGTTTAAAGATGCCGTTCAACCATATTGGGAAGACACGCTTCTCACTTCACGAGGTCACTTGTAGGACCCCGAATATCGGAAGCCTGTAGATGACAGTGGTGTCACGGTGCGGCTCTAGCAGAAGCATTTCGCATAGGCATCGCATGCGCAGCCGCACTCGAGTTCTCCGATGTTTAAAGGTGCCGTTCAACCATAATAGGAAGACACGCTTCACTTTACACGAGGTCACTTGTAGGACCCAAATATCGGAAGCCTGTGAGATGACAGTGAGTCACGGTGCGGCTCTTAGCAGAAGCATTTCGCATAGGCATCGCATGCAGCAGCCGCACTCCGAGTTCTCCGATGTTTAAAGGTGCCGTTCAACCATATTGGGAAGACACGCTCTCTCACTTTAACACGAGGTCACTTGTAGGACCCAAATATCGAAAGATGACAGTGGTGTCACGGTGCGGCTCTTAGCAGAAGCATTTCGCATAGGCATCGCATGCAGCAGCCGCACTCCGAGCTCTCCGATGTTTAAAGGTGCCGTTCAACCATATTGGGAAGACACGCTTCTCACTTTACACGAAGGTCACTTCAAGGACCCAAATATCGGAAGATGACAGGGTGTCACGGTGCGGCCTCTTAGCAGAAGCATTTCGCATAGGCATAGCATGCAGCAGCTGCACTCCGAGTTCTCCAATGTTTAAAGATGCCGTTCAACCACATTGGGAAGACACGCTTCTACTTGACACGAGGTCACTTGTAGGACCCAAATATCGGAGGCCTGTGAGATGACAGTGGTGTCACGGTGAAGCTCTTAGCAGGAGCATTTCGCATAGGCATCGCACGCAGCAGCCGCACTCCGAGTTCTCCGATGTTTAAAGGTGCGGTTCAACCATATTGGGAAGACACGTTTCTCACTTTACACGAGGTCACTTGTAGGACCCAAATATCGGAAGATGACAGTGGTGTCACGGTGCGGCTCTTAGCAGAAGCATTTCGCATAGGCATCACATGCAGCAGCCGCACTCCGAGTTCTCCGACGTTTAAAGATACCGTTTATTATGGAAGACACGCTTCTCACTTGACATGGAGGTCACTTGTAGGACCCAAATATCGGAAGCCTGTGAGATGACAGTGGTGTCACGGTGCGGCTCTTAGCAGAAGAATTTCGCATACGGCATCGCATGCAGCAGCCGCACTCCAAGTTCTCCGATGTTTAAAGATGCCGTTCAACCATATTGGGAAGACACGCTTCTCACTTGACGCGAGGTCACTTGTAGGACCCAACTATCGGAAGCCTGTGAGATGACAGTGGTGTCACGGTGCGGCTCTTAGCAGAAGCATTTCGCAATAGGCATCGCATGCAGCAGCCGCACTGCGAGTTCTCCGATGTTTAAAGATGCCATTCAACCATATTGGGAAGACACGCTTCTCACTTTACTCGAGGTCACTTGTAGGACCCAAATATCGGGGAGATGACAGTGATGCCACGGTGCGGCTCTTAGCAGAAGCATTTCGCATAGGCATCGCATGCAGCAGCCGACCGTATTGCTTCTAGTCAACGTCAACTTGCCAGATCACGGCGCTGTAGAAACGTTCAAACCCACAGTCGGCGCTAATATTTTTTTTGACGTAAGACCCGGAAATTGAGAACGATTGCATCCATGTGTTGGTGAAAACAGCCGCGATTATTTCGACACAAGTAGAACTCGATCCGCGACTGCGTGCGAAGAGCTATCTGATAACGAATGAAGCGCAAAATACTTTTCACGTAAATTTTATCACTGCGGTGACACAGGTAAATGTCGTCCCGTAGTGATTTCCGGACCATCAAACACGCAAACACTTGTAAGTGCATGTTTAGCGCGCATAAACGAAAGGGAAAAAAATGAAAGACGTTTACAATCCTCCGTAATGCCGAATTAGAGCGCAGCTCTTGAGGAAGAGTAGGGGAGGGTATGTGGGAGAGGGTCACGTGTGACGTCACGCGACGTCACACGTGACTTCACGTGTGACGTAATTTTGGGAAGCGTCCTATAATGCATAGCACTCGCAGTTACGCTGACAGCGACGGCGACGCCGACGCCGCTCAAGCCGGAAGCGGGCGCCTAAGAGCTGCGCTCTAAAAAACATGGCGGTATGTTCCAATTGTTTCCTTTTACAATGCGGGGAATCGAATTCGAGCTCAGCGACTACTCACACGAGAACATATACGAAGCAATGTCAAACATGAATGCGATATCGAGAATCGCGGGAAGGTGCACAAGCGTCCAAGAAGCTGCGGGTCAATGATTGAGTGGGCAGCCCTTATGGCGCCTTTACCTTTGCAGATTCGCGGCCGGATCCGCGCAGGCGGAAAGCGGATTTTGGAGCTGGTTGACGAAATCAACTCGTCGGTGGCGGCAAATCCGTATCAGTCCTGAAACCAGATTCAGATTTTCCACCACCGACGAATCTATTTTGCTATCCGCAGCCTTCAAGATCTACTTTCGGCCTGCGCGGACCAGTCCGCGAACCCGCAACTGCAAAGACACCATAACGCGGACGCCGTCATTTGTGTAGCTACCAAGACGGCTCGGTCCGTCCCCTTTAAGTGTCGCACTCTCCCGATACTGGCACGCAATCCTACTGACCAAAACACTCGTTTGTCGCCGCCTATTTTCGAGGATAAAGGCGGACGTTTCCTTTGAGTCCCCCATTGAAAAACGTGATGCCGAAGTTTTGTGAATCTCCTTATTGGAGTAGTGGACAATGCTGTTCCCAGAATTTCGTTATCAAGCTTTAGAATGCCCGCCATGGCGCTAATTAAATGCGGCTCGAACAGTAGACACGATCAATGTGCGACAATTCGCATTGGGCTCGTGACAATCGATGCCTCGAAACGCTTTCGGGTATCGGCTCGTGCTCACTCGTTGGGATGACTGAAATAGTCGAACCTTAACAAGGGGCGGAACTCAGCGCGTGTCATGTACTTTGAGAACCCGAGACGAGAACGATGAATAAGATAAACATTGGTGGAATTTAATCTGCCCCAGATCTCTTGTCCTCTTGTTCTGGATGCGAGTTGAGCTGGTGAACACTGCTTGTCTTTCTTGAATTGCCTTTCTTGGCTTCGTGTTGTTGCTGGCTTTGTTCATGCACGCAAGTTTGGGCGTATTTCTTTTATATGGTACTCTTGAACATATGTAGGGAACATAATCAAAAAAGATTTCGCGAGAAACGCTATGTTTCAAGAGAAAAAATAAATGAGACATTTAAAAATCTCTCTAATGCGAAACTAGAGCCCAGCTTTTGAGAAGGAGGAGAGGAGGGTAGGAGGAAGGGCATGCCCCTCCTCCTCCTTCGTACCCTCCCCTCCGCCTCTCTTACTCCTCTTTCCTTCTCCTCCTCCTTTCGTGCTCCTCTCCTCCTACCACTGAATTTGTTCGTGGGTGACGTGACACGAAGTCGTGACGTCCTTTCCCCCGCTAAATTTAGCTGGGAAATTGAATTGATGGTGAGGTCACGTGACATCGATTTCCCCGCTAAATTTAGCGGGGCAACTGAACCTGCCAAAGTTAGCGAAAAAAATGTTCCCGCTATCTTTAGCAGGAAAATTTCCCCGCTAACTTTAGCGGGGAAACGTCCCATAATGCAACGCGCGCGGTTACGCTGAAGCCAGCGGCGCCGCTGCTCAACCCGGAAATGAGCGCCTAAGAGCTGCGCTCTAAAAAAAATTAGTGCGCTAGCACGGCATTATCGATTATTGAAGTTTTCGTTTATTTCATGTTTGGTGACACCTACTACGCAGACTACAAATTTTAGAAATCTCAAATATTTTTTCCTTATAATGGATCACAGTAACTATTGATTTGAATATGTACAGAATTGTGGAGGTTATATATTTCGCGTCACGAATGAGCAAACATGGTTCCTTTGACGTTTTGTCACTAGATTTCTGCGCCGTTATCTAAACAAAGTTAATAGCTACAGCACTAAAACTTATGTCATATATCCGCATTAAAACATTATTTCGAATTACTTATATATAAATAATTACTGTAAAAGACTTTATTTTTGCGGGCTCAATATTTCATGAATTCGGCGAAGTGCAGTTTTAAGGAATATTTCGCGGGCACAAAATTTTGCGAATAAGGGTGGTACGCTATGCATTTCTTACCATAGAAAACCGTATTCGCGGGACCTATTTTTCGCGATATTGTACAAGTCGCGAAATCCGCGAAATTAAGTCCTCGCGAAAATTAAGTCGTTTACAGTACTTTATCTCTGAAATTAAAATTTTTATGACGCCCCAAACATGTCCAGAGAAGCTGAAACACTTCCTGAAAAACAAAAACGATTTAGAGGTGAATTCTGGAGTATTTTTATCCCGTGAATCTGAATATCGCGTTCGTTTTCCCCGAAGGTGTAACTAAACGCGAGAAAACGCGAAAAACCTCCGACCGGTCGTGACGTCATACTAGGATCTTTGGGCCGCCAAGTGCGTGTCGCTCGTAGGGAAGAGCGCGTGCGATTGCAAGCTTGCCAGGTATATTTTTCCGGACTGACACCAGTCGTGACGTCTCTTTCTGACCTTTTTGGAAATAGCAAGAGTGCACGTGCATAGGTTTGATAGGCGCTGAATATGCGCGAGAGCACAGATTCTCAAAACTGCTAGTGTGTGATGTCAAGTTCCACTGAGGAGGGGCTTCGGCGGTACATTAAAAATTAATTTCTGCAGCCTCCCCGCACCAAATTAAAAAATGATCTCCATATTCGTGATCCTATAGGCCGATTGAAAGCCATTGAAGTGTGTGTTTTTTGTTGTTGTTGTTTTTTCTCGCAAATGCATAACCGCATCAGTTTCCCTTTAGGTACAAAGTAACAAAATCTTCAAGGGGCTATTAAAAAAAATCTTCGATTCTTCTGAAATTTATAGTGAAAGTTCTCCATCATACTCTCGTGGTCATTCATAAAAAAAAAATGAAAGCCGTTCACAACTCCCTGTGAACGCCGAATTAGAGCGCAGCTCTTGAGGAGGAAAGGAAGGCACGGGGGGGGGGGGGTCACGTGGCCTGGGGATCACGTGACCTCGAAGAGGAGGGGGGGATTTTCCCGCTAAATTTAGCGGGAAAATTTTCCTAGATTTAGCGCGGAAAATTTTCCGCTGAATTTAGCGGGAACATTTTCCGCTAGATTTAGCGGGGAAAACTTTCCACTAAATCTAGCGGGGAGAATTTTTCACTAAATTTAGCGGGGAAAATTTTCCGCTAAATTTAGCGGGAAAAATTTTCCGCTAGATTTAGCGGGAAAATTTCCGCTAAATTTAGTGGGGAAAATTTTTCCGCTAGATTTCGCGGGGAAAATTTACCGCTAGATTTAGCGGGGAAAATTTATCCGCTAGATTTAGCGGGGAAAAATTTTCCGCTAGATTTAGCGGGGAAAATTTTCCGCTAGATTTAGCGGGAAAAATTTTCCGCTAGATTTAGCGGGGAAAATTTTCCGCTAAATTTAGCAGGGAAATTTACCCATCATGCACCGCGCGGTTACGCCGACAGCGACGGCGACGGCGACGCCGCTCAAGCCGGAAACGGGCGCCTAAGAGCTGCGCTCTAAAACATGTTGCATCCTTATGTGCCCTTCCAAGTTACAGCTCTGCAAAGCGCACTTTCCACGCAGGCATTTTTGCCCGATGCCACAGACGCGATGATCTTTTGGTTCCCTGTATTGTATGACTAGATTTATTTTTGTGCTATATTCGGCTATTGGGCTCTAGTTCAAGTATTCTACTAATTAAAACAATACCTGCGTTGCTTTTCTTTATTAATTTAATCAATAATCCTGTTTTGCCCTTTAAAATTACAAGTTCTAGGAGCTTTAGGTGAACTTTTTGCCCAAAAGCGGGATGAAAAAAAATATAATAGCTACTACATTTCTTTTACAGACAGTAGTAGAAAAGTAGGTACAGCGGTGCAACTTATATGCGATTTTTATACGTATATTTCCGATGGAGTGGGGATGTTTGAGCTACCAAACTTGTTGCGCTGCTGTTCATGACGGCTGCACGCCTCGCTGACTAAGGTAGACATGCGACTTCACTGGCAGGCTTCCGCTAAGATTAAAAATATTGGTGATTATTTATTCTAGTAAAGTAAAAAAAACATAAAATTAAAAAGGAAATAATAATAATGAGTAAAGATATCGAGAGCACTAGTTGGCCGCGTTCGCAAGAGGGCGTCTTGAGAAGTCCGACTTTTGCTCCCCTCTTTAAACGAAATTGACGAACTCCGCGAATGACTCACCTGTGCCGCAATAATTCTAACGATTGCGAGAAAATCGGTCAACTCTGAGTGTGACTACAAATAGGGAATGCACGAAGTGGAGGATTTCGCCCGATCCTCTTCGGAGAATTGACATCCAGATCTTAAACACTGCGAAAATTTCTCTGCTTTGCTATCTTTTTTGTATTTACTAACATAGCACAGAACATGCCCCAGACTCTGTAAGTCGCTTCTCAAGATGCAACTACATAGGACTGGCAACCACTTCGTCTGTTTATGATCACAAGACTCCGCGACCTCCCGAACTAGTTGTCCCAGGGCAAAGCAAAACCTGACCGTGAGGTTTGTACCTCTGAGGATACGGATCTTCCTAAAAGAATTAGCAGACTCCAAAAAAGAAAGAAAATTCCCGGCTAGTCTCAAGAAACTTTGCAAGTGCATCAACATCAAAGAAGCAGTGTGTGATCAATGATCATACACTACTTTTGATGTTCATCATGTAAAATATGTGTGTGTTTTGTTCTTTTTTGCAATTCATGTTTACTCTCCCTTCTTTGGAAGTCTTTCTTTAGTTATTACACTGTATTTCCTGTAGTGTTTCTGTTTCGTTTCCGGTGTATGATGTTTTCTTTCCACTCATTAGTGTTGTATTATAGACTCCCCAATGTTATCAGAAATCTCAGTCAAATGACTGTAAGTACCATGTGTATGTATCTGTAATACGAGATGTTCATACAAACCATCCCTAATTCTCAAGTTGTCTTTTTAATCTCCCGCCAAAGGTTAAATTTTTTAACTTTAATCTTACATTTTTGATGTGCAGCTATGGGACAATCATAGAAACAATCGTAAGGGTGCAGGCGAACTGATGAATATTAACCATGTTGAATTAACCTGAGACTGGAGTAGAGAAGAAACATCAAAACGTAGAACGGACAGAAAATAGACAGGACGACGTCTCAGACTTTTGTGTTGGTGGAAATGACCTTGAGATTGAGACTATATATGGAGGTGGACTAAATAAACGAGCTAGCTGAGTTTGAGACGTCGTCCTGTCTATTTTCTGTCCCTTCTACGTTTTCATGTTTCTTCTCTACACCAGTCTCAGGTTAATTCAACATAGCTATGGGACAGCCACAGATTTCTCTGTATAATGTTCCTCTATAAGGGGAGCTCAGTCATGCAGAATAATCAATTTAAATTTGAGATTTCTCACATGTGGCGTTCAGTGCGCTGTCACCTTAGAGAATAAACTCAAAACGTTTTCGTACAGCAATATCAAGGGTTCAGGCTCTAAGCCACGCGAAAAGGTTTCCTCGCATGGAAACTGGTGCAAAGAAGCGCACTCGCTCCTTAAAAAGGGTAATCGCCGCCAGAATTACACCAATGTTGCGTGCCGCAACGCTACATAAAGCTCGTGGGGGAGTCCAAGGGTCGCGTTGAGTGTTTAAAACAAAATATCCGATCCTTCTGAAACACTCGGGGCATCGCAGAGCGCTGAAGAATCTCGGACGTTTGTCGGCTCGTTTATGAACGCCGGGCGTTCATAATTTGGTTTGAAATTTATTTGTTTATTTTATTGATTCATTTTACTAGCGCTTACACAGATAAAGCACTGAATCGCAAATGCATATATTTCAGCCTTCTCAAATCGCTAACAAAAAAGCGATCGCCAAAAACTCTACGATCCTAAGGCGCGTCAAGGAGGCCTCACTCGCTCGGAGACACATTATGGAGGACCCGGAGAAAAACTAAATGGGCTAAATCTAGCGGGTCGTAAGCCCCTCCCCTCCACCGAACTCTCCCAGTACAAAAAGTCTCTGGTTCGGCCGAGCAGCCTAGCCAATCCTGTAGTAATGGGTGGGGCTACTGATCTGTAGTTTGGGCTTAGTGCGGGCTGTTACCTCCACCTAAATTCCGTCTCACAAAGTAAATATTGCAAAAAAAAATGTTTAAAAATCGTGAAAAAAAATTATATAAAAAGTATATGTTTCATTTATATTTTAACAAAAAAATACATTTTTATTTTAGTCTCTTTTTAAGAAAAACGTTTCTTTTTCGCATTCTTCATAAAACTATTTACGTAAAAAAAATATAAAAAAAACTTGTTCGTAGTAAGCTGGAATATGCTATATCTACATGCGACAACGGTCTTGATTCACTACCTCCAGATTTGGAGTCCGTTCAGAATCGTGCATACCCCTTTATTATTTTTAGCTACCATCTTACCGCCACCTTAAACGGAATAAAGAACAGCTTATCATTATCAATTCGTTCCCTTCGTAGAAAAGTGTACCGCAAATGTTTGGTTCATAAAATGCTTTAAAACCCTCTAATTTGCGGACCCTATTTTTCGCCAATAGTTCACAGAGGGCATAATCGTGGCAACTAAATTTCGTAAATTCCAGACGCCTCCATTGAAACTCTTACGGACAGAAACGTTTACGTGCCTTTAATTTTTGCGAATTTCGCAATTCGCAAAATTCGCACAAATTAAGGGCTCGCGAGCTTTAAGGGTTTTACAGTATATCATCCCAACTCATCTCTCAAGCAAAAGTTACTAACCCAACCCCATCAATTATCATCGCGCAACAATCATAGATACAAAGTTGGAATTCCATCCTGCAGGACGAAACGCCATATTATCATTATTTTACTCCCAACACCACTTTGAATTGAAATCACCTTCGCATGTTTTTTGCCTAAATTATTGAAACGAACACTTTCAAAAATGCCGTGATTATTTTGTATTGCTTCAATGAGCAGCTATATTAGTTCTCCAAATGTTGCTGCGTGTGTGTGTGTGTGTGTGTGTGTGTGTGTGTGTGTGTGTGTGTGTGTGTGTGTGTGTGTGTGTGTGTGTGTGTGTGTGTGTGTGTGTGTGCGTGTGTGTGTGTGTGTGTGTGTGTGTGTGTGTGTGTGTGTGTGTGTGTGTGTGTGTGTGTGTGTGTGTGTGTGTGTGTGTGCGTTTTTGTGTATTTAAGAAAACACTCCTCTCCGTAACGCCTCTGGTCCTGAGGGTAAATAAATAAATTGAATAAATGAATAAATGATGATCAAAGGCACAAGCAGGCGATGCCTCTCTTGATCGATGTAGGGTGGGTTGAGTCAAAAGGTAAAATGACATTTTTTGTCCGTAGCGTGTACATCCAGCACATATATTCAGATAAGCTAAAAAAGACTAAGGTCTTAAAACTATGAAAAAAGAGATTACAGAAGCTTGACCATGCTGACGAAGGCCAGTGAGCACAAAATGTGTAACGCACTTTTCTTTCTATTTATTTATTACGTTATATATTTTATGTTTATTATTGCCTTTTTTCATTTCTATTTTTAATAATATTATTTTTATTCCTTCTGCCATTTATCTTTCCAATCTCCACTCTTCCTCCTTCTTCCAATGCGTCCCCTTACCTTCAATGGTTCCCATTTTCTTCTCCGCCTTCCTCCATTCCTCTCCCTCCATTGCCATCTAGCTCCTGCCTCTCCCTCCCCCTTCCCTCTTCCGTATCTCATCATGACGGTCGTTCATGACGATTTTCTCACGAAAAACGACCCCTAAAACATATTCTGTGTTTAAAACATTACATCGGGAGCTCAAGGGCAAAATGTAAGTAATGTGAGCGACTGATAAAAGGCTCTAAAATAGTCTGGGCTGATGAAAACAAGCATTCCTTCGATGGAGTCCTGACAAATATGTCTAGGTCATCAACATATCCACATACCTTTACTGTTACGTACTGTGAGTGTACATTATAAACAAGACGAGACGTACATACAAACGAACGACTGCGTTATATCATTGGGTCTCTGCCCGCTCTTCTTGTCGTCGTGACCCGCTACATCATATTCTTTAATGGTCACTGGACACGACACCTTGCCTTCCAATAACTACTGTGCTATCCACCGATGTTGAAGTTTAGAAGCCGTCCCCTTTCCGTAACGTAGGTGGTGTTGCTTGCCGATGACGCTGGTGGTTCCTTGTCTGTTACCGCGCTGGGCGTGGTATTTTGCTGTTCGGTTCGTATCTGGTTGTGCAAAGTAACGTACCCTTTCAGTTTGTATCGCATAGGACCGTGGTTTAATTCTCCTCTGTAACACCGCACCCTGGTACGCGGAACCTGCATGCATCCAGACCGCTAATCATGATGTCATTTCGGCTCTGTGTCTCTGCCTCGAGAAGCTTGTTTTAGGCATCTGCCTCTTTGGCCTTCTCTACAAATAACTCGTCCTCGGGGATTTCGTCTGAAACTCATGGTCACCTGAGCCTGTGTTTGCTGTACGGTCTCTGGTCATTCAAACCGATTGGAAACTACCTGTATTTTTTTTCTGTATTTACTGCATTTCTTTCCATTTGCCGGGCATTGCGCCTTGCTGTGCATCTGCGTGCCAACGCACCATTTGCAGAAACACAACGCTGCAGACACAGGATATTGCCTTCGTTGGTCTCAATGTTGTGGGTGTGGGCGACTTCAGTGCCTGTCTCGAATTTTGTCCACAGCAGCGAGTGGTTCTGCGTTTTCGCGAAGTTCTCTCTGTAGGCGCTTGACCATTTCGGAGTTGTGAGCTGCTGCAATCGCACTCTATACCGTAAGGGTTTGCGTAAAGATGTAGCATATCCTTAACTTTTTGTCCGGCTTCTAATGAGGTCGTCCCAAAGGTCGCCGTAGCTGCAGGTGTCTGCGCATGTTGTGCAAGCCGGTTATAATCCTTTGTTGTTTCGTGAGCCTTTTCTTTTTTCCCATTAAACTTAGCCCTCTCAAAGAAGGCAATTCTAGTTTAAATAATGAGCGCTTTCAACTGGTTTTCACGGTTGAGCGGACAGCTCATCGCTTGTCAGTTTCAGTGAAAACAAAACGTCTTCCTCGTGCTTCAATGCAATTAAATGCAAATGTGCAAGCGAGCTGGACAAGAATGGTGAAAATAATCCCTGGAGAAGGGGAACAAGAGGGGCAAAGGACAAACACAAATCTCCAACATAGCTGGGTGACAGGTACCCAATCGAGAAAATCCACCTGGTCCGGGTGTCGTATTCGGGACCTCTTCATTTCCAGTGGAGCGCTCTACCAACTGAACTAACCATGGGTTAGACGTCAGTAGAGATAACAGGTTTTATCAGCTGCCACCAGTCTAACACCAACAGAGGTGCAAGGCTTGCACTTTAAGGTTATGATTATAATGCAATTAAATGCAAATGTGCAAGCGAGCTGGACAAGAATGACGAAAATAATCCCTGGAGAAGGGGAACAAGAGGGACAAAGGACAAACACAAATCTCCAACACAGCTAGGTGACTGGTAGCGCGACCGAAAAAATCCGCCTGGTCCGGGTGTCGAACCCGGGACCTCTCCATTGCAGGTGGAGCGCTCTACCAACTGAGATAACCAGGGGTTAGACGTCAGTAGAGCAAACGAGGTTTTATCAGCTGCAACCAGTCTAACACCAACAAGGGTGAAGGGCTTGCATTTTAAGGTTATAATTATAATGCAATTAAATGCAAAGGTGCAAGCGAGCTGGACAAGAATGACGAAAATAATCCCTGGAGAAGGGGAACAAGAGGGACAAAGGACAAACACAAATCTCCAACACAGCTAGGTGACTGGTACGCGACAAGAAAAATCCGCCTGGTCCGGGTGTCGAACTCGGGACCTCTTCATTTGCAGATGAAGCGCTCTACCAACTGAGCTAACCAGGGGTTAGACGTCAGTAGAGCAAACAGGTTTTATCAGCTGCCACCAGTCTAACACCAACAAGGGTGAAGGGCTTGCACTTTAAGGTTATGATTATAATAATGCAATTAAATGCAAATGTGCAAGCGAGCTGGACAAGAATGACGAAAATAATCCCTGCAGAAGAGGAACAAGAGGGACAAAGGACAAACACAAATCTCCAACAGCTGCTAGTGGTGACTGGTACGCAACGCAAAAAATCCGCCTGGTCCGGGTGTCGAACCCGGGACCTCTTCATTTGCAGGTGGAGCGCTCTACCAACTGAGACTAACCAGGGGTTAGACGTCGAGTAGAGCAAACGGGTTTTATCAGCTGCCACTCAGTCTAACACCAACAAGGGTGAAGGGCTTGCAATTTAAGGTTATGATATAATAATGCAATTAAATGCAAATGTGCAAGCGAGCTGGACAAGAATGACGAAAATAATCCCTGGAGAAGGGAACAAGAGGGACAAAGGACAAACACAAATCTCCAAACACAGCTAGGTGACTGGTACGCGACGAAAAAATCCGCCTGGTCCGGGTGTCGGACCCAGGACCTCTCCATTTACAGATGGAGCGCTCTACCAACTGAGACTAACCAGGGGTTAGACGTCAGTAGAGCAAACAGGTTTTATCAGCTGCCACCAGTCTAACACCAACAAGGGTGAAGGGCTTGCACTTTAAGGTTATGATTATAAATGCAATTAAATGCAAATGTGCAAGCGAGCTGGACAAGAATGACGAAAATAATCCCTGGAGAAGGGGAACAAGAGGGACAAAGGACAAACACAAATCTCCAACAGTAGCTAGGTGACTGGTACGCGACCGAAAAAAATCCGCCTGGTCCGGGTGTCGAACCCGGGACCTCTTCATTTGCAGATGGAGCGCTCTACCAACTGAGACTAACCAGGGGTTAGACGTCAGTAGAGCAAACAGGTTTTATCAGCTGCCACCAGTCTAACACCAACAAGGGTGAAAGGCTTGCACTTTAAGGTTATGATTATAAATATGCAATTAAATGCAAATGTGCAAGCGAGCTGGACAAGAATAACGAAAATAATCCCTGGAGAAGGGAACAAGAGCGACAGAGGACAAACACAAATCTCCAACATAGCTAGGTGACTGGTAGCGCGACGAAGAAAATCCGCCTGGTCCGGGTGTCGAACCCGGGACCTCTTCATTGCAGGTGGAGCGCTCTACCAACTGAGCTAACCAGGGGTTAGACGTCAGTAGAGCAAACGGGTTTTATCAGCTGCCACCAGTCTAACACCAACAAGGGTGAAAGGCTTGCAATTTAAGGTTATGATTATAATGCAATTAAATGCAAATGGTGCAAAGCGAGCTGGACAAGAATGACGAAAATAATCCCTGGAGAAGGGAACAAGAGGGACAAAGGACAAACACAAATCTCCAAACACAGCTAGGTGACTGGTGCGCGACCGAAAAAATCCGCCTGGTCCGGGTGTCGAACCCGGGACCTCTCCATTACAGGTGGAGCGCTCTACCAACTGAGCTAACCAGGGTTAGACGTCAGTAGAGCAAACGGGTTTTATCAGCTGCCACCAGTCTAACACCAACAAGGGTGAAGGCTTGCAATTTAAGGTTATGATTATAATGCAATTAAATGCAAAGGTGCAAGCGAGCTGGACAAGAATGACGAAAATAATCCCTGGAGAAGGGGAACAAGAGGGACAAAGGACAAACACAAATCTCCAAACACAGCTAGGTGACTGGTGCGCGACCGAAAAAATCCGCCTGGTCCGGGTATCGAACCCGGGACCTCTCCATTACAGGTGGAGCGCTCTACCAACTGAGCTAACCAGGGTTAGACGTCAGTAGAGCAAACGGGTTTATCAGCTGCCACCAGTCTAACACCAACAAGGGTGAAGCTTGCAATTTAAGGTTATGATTATAATGCAATTAAATGCAAAGGTGCAAGCGAGCTGGACAAGAATGACGAAAATAATCCCTGGAGAAGGGGAACAAGAGGGACAAAGGACAAACACAAATCTCCAAACACAGCTAGGTGACTGGTGCGCGACCGAAAAAATCCGCCTGGTCCGGGTATCGAACCCGGGACCTCTCCATTACAGGTGGAGCGCTCTACCAACTGAGCTAACCAGGGGTTAGACGTCAGTAGAGCAAACGGGTTTTATCAGCTGCCACCAGTCTAACACCAACAAGGGTGAAGCTTGCAATTTAAGGTTATGATTATAATGCAATTAAATGCAAAGGTGCAAGCGAGCTGGACAAGAATGACGAAAATAATCCCTGGAGAAGGGAACAAGAGGAACAAAGGACAAACACAAATCTCCAAACATAGCTAGGTGACTGGTACGCGACCGAAAAAATCCGCCTGGTCCGGGTGTCGAACCCGGGACCTCTTCATTACAGGTGGAGCGCTCTACCAACTGAGCTAACCAGGGTTAGACGTCAGTAGAGCAAACGGGTTTTATCAGCTGCCACCAGTCTAACACCAACAAGGGTGAAGCTTGCAATTTAAGGTTATGATTATAATGCAATTAAATGCAAAGGTGCAAGCAGAGCTGGACAAGAATGACGAAAATAATCCCTGGAGAAGAGGAACAAGAGGGACAAAGGACAAACACAAATCTCCAAACACAGCTAGGTGACTGGTGCGCGACCGAAAAAATCCGCCTGGTCCAGGTGTCGAACCCGGGACCTCTTCATTACAGGTGGAGCGCTCTACCAACTGAGCTAACCAGGGGTTAGACGTCAGTAGAGCAAACGGGTTTTATCAGCTGCCACCAGTCTAACACCAACAAGGGTGAAGCTTGCAATTTAAGGTTATGATTATAATGCAATTAAATGCAAAGGTGCAAGCGAGCTGGACAAGAATGGCGAAAATAATCCCTGGAGAAGGGGAACAAGAGGGACAAAGGACAAACACAAATCTCCAAACACAGCTAGGTGACTGGTGCGCGACCAGAGAAAATCCGCCTGGTCCGGTGTCGAACCCGGGACCTCTTCATTACAGGTGGAGCGCTCTACCAACTGAGCTAACGATGGGTTAGACGTCAGTAGAGCAAACGGGTTTTGTCAGCTGCCTCCAGTCTAACATTAACAAGGGTGAAGCTTGCAATTTATTGTTATGATTATAATGCAATTAAATGCAAAGGTGCAAGCGAGCTGGACAAGAATGGCGAAAATAATCCCTGGAGAAGGGGAACAAGAGGGACAAAGGACAAACACAAATCTCCAAACACAGCTAGGTGACTGGTGCGCGACCGAAAAAATCCGCCTGGTCCGGGTATCGAACCCGGGACCTCTTTATTACAGGTGGAGCGCTCTACCAACTGAGCTAACGATGGGTTAGACGTCAGTAGAGCAAACGGGTTTTGTCAGCTGCCTCCAGTCTAACATTAACAAGGGTGAAGCTTGCAATTTATTGTTATGATTATAATGCAATTAAATGCAAAGGTGCAAGCGAGCTGGACAAGAGTGGCGAAAATAATCCCTGGAGAAGGGGAACAAGAGGGACAAAGGACAAACACAAATCTCCAAACACAGCTAGGTGACTGGTGCGCGACCGAAAAAATCCGCCTGGTCCGGGTATCGAACCCGGGACCTCTTTATTACAGGTAGAGCGCTCTACCAACTGAGCTAACAATGGGTTAGACGTCAGTAGAGCAAACAGGTTTTGTCAGCTGCCTCCAGTCTAACATTAACAAGGGTGAAGCTTGCAATTTATTGTTATGATTATAATGCAATTAAATGCAAAGGTGCAAGCGAGCTGGACAAGAGTGGCGAAAATAATCCCTGGAGAAGGGGAACAAGAGGGACAAAGGACAAACACAAATCTCCAAACACAGCTAGGTGACTGGTGCGCGACCGAAAAAATCCGCCTGGTCCGGGTATCGAACCCGGGACCTCTTTATTACAGGTGGAGCGCTCTACCAACTGAGCTAACAATGGGTTAGACGTCAGTAGAGCAAACAGGTTTTGTCAGCTGCCTCCAGTCTAACATTAACAAGGGTGAAGCTTGCAATTTATTGTTATGATTATAATGCAATTAAATGCAAAGGTGCAAGCGAGCTGGACAAGAGTGGCGAAAATAATCCCTGGAGAAGGGGAACAAGAGGGACAAAGGACAAACACAAATCTCCAAACACAGCTAGGTGACTGGTGCGCGACCGAAAAAATCCGCCTGGTCCGGGTATCGAACCCGGGACCTCTTTATTACAGGTGGAGCGCTCTACCAACTGAGCTAACGATGGGTTAGACGTCAGTAGAGCAAACGGGTTTTGTCAGCTGCCTCCAGTCTAACATTAACAAGGGTGAAGCTTGCAATTTATTGTTATGATTATAATGCAATTAAATGCAAAGGTGCAAGCGAGCTGGACAAGAGTGGCGAAAATAATCCCTGGAGAAGGGGAACAAGAGGGACAAAGGACAAACACAAATCTCCAAACACAGCTAGGTGACTGGTGCGCGACCGAAAAATCCGCCTGGTCCGGGTATCGAATCCGGGACCTCTTTATTACAGGTGGAGCGCTCTACCAACTGAGCTAACGATGGGTTAGACGTCAGTAGAGCAAACGGGTTTTGTCAGCTGCCTCCAGTCTAACATTGACAGGGTGAAGGCTTGCAATTATTGTTATGATTATAATGCAATTAGAATGCAAAGGTGCAAGCAGCTGGACAAGAGTGGCGAAAATAATCCCTGGAGAAGGGGAACAAGAGGGGACAAAGGACAAACACAAATCTCCAAACACAGCTAGGTGACTGTTGCGCGACCGAAAAATCCGCCTGGTCCGGAGTATCGAACCGGGACCTCTTTATTACAGGTGGAGCGCTCTACCAACTGAGCTAACGATGGGTTAGACGTCAGTAGAGCAAACAGGTTTTATCAGCTGCTACCAGTCTCAACACCAACAGGGGTGAAACTTGCAATTTGACATGGTTATGATTATAATGCAATTAAATGCAAAGTGTGCAAGCGGAAGCCTGGACAACAATGACGAAAATAATTCCTGGAGAAGAGGGAACAGAGAGGGGCAAATGGACAAACATGAAATCTCCAGACACAGCTAGGTGACTGGTGCGCGACCGAAAAAATCCGCCTGGTCCGGGTATCGAATCCAGGACCTGCTTCATTACAGGTGGAGCGCTCTACCAACTGAGCTAACGATGGGGTTAGACGTCAGTAGAGCAAACGGGTTTGTCAGCTGCCTACCAGTCTAACACCAACAAGGGTGAAGCTTGCAATTTAATGGTTATGATTATAATGCAGTTAAATGCAAAGGTGCAAGCGAGCTGGACAAGAGTGACGAAAATAATCCCTGGAGAAGGGGAACAAGAGGGACAAAGGACAAACACAAATCTCCAAACACAGCTACGGTGACTGGTGCGCGACCGAAAAAATCCGCCTGGTCCGGGTATCGAAGCCGGGACCTCTTCATTACAGGTGGAGCGCTCTACCAACTGAGCTAACCATGGGTTAGACGTCAGTAGAGAAACGGGTTTTATCAGCTGCCACCAGTCTAACACCAACAAGGGTGAAAGCTTGCAATTTAAGGTTATGATTATAATGCAATTAAATGCAAAGGTGCAAGCGAGCTGGACAAGAATGACGAAAATAATCCCTGGAGAAGGGAACAAGAGGGACAAAGGACAAACACTAAATCTCCAAACACAGCTAGGTGACTGGTGCGCGACCGAAAAATCCGCCTGGTCCGGGTATCGAACCCAGGACCTCTTCATTTCAGGTGGAGCCGCTCTACCAACTAGAGCTAACGAGGGTTAGACGTCAGTAGAGCAAACGGGTTTTATCAGCTGCCACCAGTCTAACACCAACAAGGGTGAAGCTTGCAATTTAAGGTTATGATTATAATGCAATTAAATGCAAAGGTGCAAGCGAGCTGGACAAGAATGACGAAAATAATCCCTGGAGAAGGGGAACAAGAGGGACAAAGGACAAACACAAATCTCCAAACACAGCTAGGTGACTGGTGCGCGACCGAAAAAATCCGCCTGGTCCGGGTATCGAACCCGGGACCTCTCCATTACAGGTGGAGCGCTCTACCAACTGAGCTAACCAGGGGTTAGACGTCAGTAGAGCAAACGGGTTTTATCAGCTGCCACCAGTCTAACACCAACAAGGGTGAAAGCTTGCAATTTAAGGTTATGATTATAATGCAATTAAATGCAAAGGTGCAAGCGAGCTGGACAAGAATGACGAAAATAATTCCTGGAGAAGGGGAACAAGAGGGACAAAGGACAAACACAAATCTCCAAACACAGCTGGGTGACTGGTGACGCGACCGAAAAAATCCGCCTGGTCCGGGTATCGAATCCGGGACCTCTTCATTACAGGTGGAGCGCTCTACCAACTGAGCTAACCAGGGGTTAGACGTCAGTAGAGCATAACGGGTTTTATCAGCTGCCACCAGTCTAACACCAACAGGGGTGAAAGGCTTGTACTTTAAGGTTATGATTATAATGCAATTAAATGCAAATGTGCAAGCGAGCTGGACAAGAATGACGAAAATAATCCCTGGAGAAGGGGAACAAGAGGGGCAAAGGACAAACACAAATCTCCAAACACAGCTGGGTGACAGGTGCGCAACCGAGAAAATCCGCCTGGTCCGGGTGTCGTATTCGGGACCTCTTCATTTCAGGTGGAGCGCTCTACCAACTGAACTAACCATGGGTTAGACGTCAGTAGAGCATAACAGGTTTTATCAGCTGCCACCAGTCTAACACCAACAAGGGTGAAAGGCTTGCAACTTTAAGGTTATGATTATAATGCAATTAAATGCAAATGTGCAAGCGAGCTGGACAAGAATGACGAAAATAATCCCTGGAGAAGGGGAACAAGAGGGACAAAGGACAAACACAAATCTCCAACACAGCTAGGTGACTGGTGCGCGACCGAAAAAATCCGCCTGGTCCGGGTGTCGAACCCGGGACCTCTTCATTTACAGGTGGAGCGCTCTACCAACTGAGCTAACCATGGGTTAGACGTCAGTAGAGCAAACGGGTTTTATCAGCTGCCACCAGTCTAACACCAACAAGGGTGAAAGGCTTGCAATTTAAGGTTATGATTATAATGCAATTAAATGCAAATGTGCAAGCGAGCTGGACAAGAATGACGAAAATAATCCCTGGAGAAGGGGAACAAGAGGGACAAAGGACAAACACAAATCTCCAACACAGCTAGGTGACTGGTGCGCGACCGAGAAAATCCGCCTGGTCCGGGTGTCGTAACCCGGAACCTCTTCATTTACAGTGGAGCGCTCTACCAACTGAGCTAACCAGGGGTTAGACGTCAGTAGAGCAAACGGGTTTTATCAGCTGCCACCAGTCTAACACCAACAAGGGTGAAAGGCTTGCACTTTAAGGTTATGATTATAATGCAATTAAATGCAAATGTGCAAGCGAGCTGGACAAGAATGACGAAAATAATCCCTGGAGAAGGGGAACAAGAGGGACAAAGGACAAACACAAATCTCCAACACAACTAGGTGACTGGTGCGCGACCGAAAAAATCCGCCTGGTCCGGGTGTCGAACCCGGAACCTCTCCATTTCGCAATGAAGTGCTCTACCATCTGAGATAACCAGGGGTTAGACGTCAGTAGAGCAAACGGGTTTTATCAGATGCAACCAGTCTAACACCAACAAGGGTGAAAGGCTTGCATTTTAAGGTTATAATTATAATGCAACTTAAATGCAAATGTGCAAGCGAGCTGGACAAGAATGACGAAAATAATTCCCGGAGAAGGGGAACAAAAAGTACAAAGGACAAACACAAATCTCCAACACAGCTAGGTGACTGGTGCGCGGCCCAAAAATCCACCTGGTCCGCGTATCGAGCCCGGGACCTCTCCATTTACAGTGGGGTACTCTCCCAACTGAGCTAACCAGGGGTTAGACGTCAGTAGAGCAAACAGGTTTTATCAGCTGCCACCGGTCTAAAATCAGCAAAGGTAACTGCTGCAGTGATTTCCCTGAATTCAACGAATCGCCAGTTCACTTAGAACTTCAAGGCGACGCCCACCCGGTGTTTTCCAAGAGTAGACTTGTACCGCCTGCCCTCAAAGACGACGTGAGCGTGGCCAAGGAAGTGGGTCGCCTGGTGCAACAGCGATTCTGGGAGCCGGACGAGTAATCCGACTGGGCGACACCCCCGGTAGTAGTGAGGAAGAAAAATGGAACATTGCTGAGCAGAACGTAAGGGCGCAAGCAAGCTGGTGTATATTAAACATTTTAGTGAAAAACATGAGACTGAGGTAATGACAGACGACGACAAGGAAGAGAAGTAGAACGTCTCAAACACAGCTAAATCTTTATTGAGGACAGGACCCTTTTTATAGGGTTGAAAAACGAAGGAAGGAAAGGGGACCCTTCGTCACACCACTGCTCTTCACAAAAGACACGACACCAGCTCTCTCCACAAAAGACACGACACCGGACCTCTAACAATGGGGTCAAACCAACAAAAGAACTGACAGCACCAAAGATGACACATCATTAAAAAAACACGCTGGGAAAGCTACAGATTGCACTGGACCTTTCACTGAGAAAGTCAGCTATAAGACTACACACACACGAAAGAAAAGGAAATAATGTTAACAATGCCATTAGAGATTTAGAAATCGCTTCCATTCCGCATCTAAAGACAAAAAAGGCTTGTTCACTGCATTCCCATGCTTCGTTATTGCGATTGACTCTATCAGCAGGCGCTTGTGGTCGTTTTTTTCCGTTACAATTGTGGTTGTCGGGTTCCATCAAGGCACGCAATTCCTACACTCCTGAATATGCTTGGATACCTCGGAAAATGGATCCTTGTTTTTGACACATCGTTTATGTTCGCCTAGTCTATCATTAAGACAACGCTTCGTTTGATCTATATAGCACAAACCACAATCAAAAGGGATCTTGTAGACTATACCTGAAATACATGTAACACACTTTTCCCTGTGTTTTTTAAACAACCTTTCTGGGCGGAAGCGAACGGAGTTAACCGTTTCAAACGGCTATCTGTGCTAAACGCCATGCGTAAACCAAACTTATCACCGACTGATTTTAAATTGTGTGAAATCTTATGGAAATCGTATGTGTAGTCTTATGGACTACAAACTTTTTGTGCTGGGGCATTTTCCTAATTTGTTTGTCTTCTGCAACAATATACGAAAACTGCTTAGAAATAAATTCTTGAGGATACTTTGCAGCATTTAGCCGGGAAAACACAACTTGAATCGACGTCATAATGGAGTGCCAACATGACTTTTGAACCACGTTGTTAATCCTGTTTTGAACCAATCCTGCCTTGACATGCTTTGAATGGCAACTATCAAAGGGAAGTACTGGTTCAGCCTTTTCTTTGCCATTTGACCAACATAAACCGGGAACCAATCTGAGCTGGAGGTCTAAATACAGAAGTACGTTGTTGGCTGACTTTTCTATAGAAAACTGCAACTCCGGTGCCTCCCTGTACACGGTATTCTCAATGGAACCAGCAAGGGCTGAGTCACGGACACATACCAATATGTCATCCACGTCATCTTCTTAATAAGTACTGAGCTCTGGTGATAATGTTTGATCATCTCATGCAATTTTAGGTCTCAGCTGCGGAGGTATATTTGTGAAAGGGCCGGGGCGACAGCCGAACCCTTACATACGCCTTGACGTTGAATGTATTTCTGCTCATCATAGTTTACCACTGTCGACTTTAGATACAGTTCAAGTATCCTTAGAAAATCATTGATCTCTATACCAGACTGGGACTGAAACCGAACTAAATTCTCCTCTAGAAACGAGCGGACCCCTAGAAAGCAAAATGGCTGGTTGGAGTGAATAATACGGGCTGGCGGAGAAAAGCTCACCGGAGGAAAGCTCACCGGAGAAAGGCTCACCGGAGTAAAGCTCACCGGAGAAAAGCACACCGCTAAACCGACAGTTGCGGAGAAAAGCTCAACGGCCTTTGAGCGGATGCGGAGGAAAGCTCACCGATATTTAAAAATGTTTCCTTAGCTTAGCAGATTCTGCGTCACACGTGGCAATTTAACATAATTCGAATTCGTCACTTCATTAAAAATATGTCCCCTTTTTTGTAATATTCTTGAAGTTCATTTGGCATATTTACTAATTCCTCAGAAATTAGTAATCACCAATTTTGTATATTAATGAAGCCGCAAAATCAGAACATTGGACACCGGTAAGAAAGACAACAATTTATTGACAGCTGACAGTGCGCCGTCGGAAGCTCTGTAAAAATAAGGAGGTTTATTCTTTGCGAGCTAATATGAATAGTGGTGTGTGAACCGCTTCAGCTCCAAAGGTTGTGTAGTGCCTCATAGACAAGTATGTGTTTGTTGATGTAATCAGTGGCGGCTGCTCTGTTTTCTTTCCGTTAATTTCACTAACAAAACTTACGTTTACGTTACATTATTACGTTTGCGAACTTGTTCCTGTTCTTCAAGTTTATAAAGGTTTCAGTTAGGCTTTCGTTGCGTAGAAAGTAAGCCTCAGAAAACACTGGTCCACAATTATAAATTTGGGCGCAATATACCCAACAAGCTTAACAAATAATGCAAAAAAGTGAAATTTTCTTTTTTTGCAAAGTTGACGAATTTTAATGATAACAAATTGACATATGTTACGCATGATCCAACAGCCTCCATATAAAAAGAAAACAAAAAAAAACCTGTGAGCTTTTCTCCGCATAAGCTCAATGGCCGGTGAGCTTTTCTCCGCATCCGCCGGCTTTGCGGTGAGCTTTTCTCCGGTGAGCTTTCTCCAGTGTGCTTACCTCGGTGAGCTTTTCTCCGGTGAGCTTTTCTCCGGCATTCGAATAATACAAATCCTTAATATCTAGTGAAACAATCGTGCAAACTTTACCATGAAACGGTTGAATATCCGATATCAAATCAATGGAAGAATCTAGTGCTAACGGGCTTTTGAAATCTAGGTAAGAAAGACCATTCTGAAGGAACGTGGAGACAATTTTTCGACACGTGCCATCTTCGTTGATAACTACTCTCAGAGGAAGGTCAACCTTGTGGTCTTTCAAAAAGAACTTAATGGCAAATATATCTTTCAAGTTACCATTCAGTCTGGCAGCCAAGGACGTAAAGTCACCGTCCTTAAAAGTCCTTACTATTCCTCTCTTGTGTCGGCCCAGGTCCCCATCAAAAGAACGAAATAACCCAGAAACAGCGAGGTTACATTTCTCCTGAAACTTAATGAAAGGCAGAACAGCAAACAGCCCCGATTTGTCTGTTTCAAGAAGCTTCACCTCTTTCTCTTCCAGCTCTTTCTTAACCCGGGTTACCATCCTAAAGTTTCTAACATCTGTCCTGTACGAAGCACCTACTAAGGACGACATTCTCTTAAAAGCCGTCGACAGAAGAGCACTGTGATGGGTGATCCACCGCGAAGACAAGGAAGAAAAGAGATGCGCGAGGAATGGCGCGGTTTTTGAAAAAGGGCTCGAGAAGAGCGCGAGCAGAGCTCGGACTCGGAAGGCGAAGCTGCGAACAGCTGTTCGGACCTCCGTCGACGTGACCAGGCGTCAGAGGCCCGACTCTGTCCCCGCCTCCTCTCGTGGTCAAGGCGCCGGCCTGCCTGAGGCCGACTGGACTACGTGAGGCGCTGAAGACCACTCCAGCGACCGGGTTCACCAACATCTCCGGGAACCAGACGCTCCAGGCTAACAACAACTGCCACCGAGCCCATCAACGACGAGCCCTCCACCCTCCTTCTTCGGCACTACCCATCTATGTGACCAGGGGAAGAAAACTGTGAGAGAGACAACTCGTACAATGACATTCTGTAAATAGCCGCGGTGTAAATATTTGGTTTTTCTTTTCTTCTGATGTTTATATCGCAATAGTGAAATATTCCCTAACGCATCCTGTGTCTTCCGTACTTCTATTAACACCCTAAACACACGAACCACGTACCATCACAGCACTTTTCTCAGCTGGTTGTGCCACAGCGTTTGATATGACGTTAATTGCAGAACAAATATCCAAACGAGAGGGCTTCACATTCACGCAAAACTTCGGACCATTGGCTGGACAATTCTCAGTTGACTTCGTGAGCTGTACGCCAAAGGGATTTACAAGGGCAGTTTTCATCGCGATAACCGTTGACATGAACCCAGGTTTCGGTGACTTGCATGTTCTTATATTCTGCCTCAGGGACCGGAAAGTTGTATTACAGTCTTTCAGAATTACAGCTTGCCACTGAATATATAGAGTCGAAGCTTGAAAATGTTCTCCAATGAAAGCGGTCCACAACTTATCCGCGAGTTGACTCGCAGTTCGTAGATGATCTCTGGTGCAGTTTAGGTAGTCGTTAAGGATCTTCCTCTTCCGATGCCATCCAACTTGCAGGGTCTCCAGGTGGTGAAATCGCTCAGGGTCCACAAACTTGTACCTGGGACACATGCCGATGTAGGAAAGTTCCGCTTCCATCTGGGAAATCCGGTAGCCGATCGTGCAGAGAACCCACAGCGAGGGGGCGTAGATCCTTGGGAAGGTGAGTGAATGAAGGGAGGAAGGAGGAGAAAACTTGCATCTGAAGTATTAATGAGCAGAACGTAAGGGCGCAAGTGAGCTGGTGTGTATTAAACATTTTAGTGAAAAACCCGAGACTGAGGTAATGACAGACGACGACAAGGAAGAGAAGGAGAACGTCTCAAACACAGCTAAACCTTTATTGAGGTAAGAACAATTAAGAGCAGTCGGTGAGAAGTTTGGTTTACGCATGGCGTTCAGCAAAGATAGCAGTTTGAAACGGTTAACTCCGTTCGCTTTCGCCCAGAAAGGTTGTTTAAAAAAACACAGGAAAAGTGTGTTACACGTGTTTCAGGTATAGTCTACAACAGGTGGCCAAAGTGACATGGGGTTAGAACCGCAGACAAAACAACAAAAGTTCAAAGAGCCACAGGAAACGTGAAAAGGGGAGGCTACTTAAAAAAACGACATGGAGGGAACAGTGCTTTCCAAAAAGGACAAGAATAATTGTTGACTACAACAAATAACACCAAGCAGCAGAACGTTACCTTCACGGCTCAGCAACAATGAATTAAAGCTTCGGCTGGTTCGCTAGCCAACCACTGCCCCTGACACCCGTTATGCGTATACGGTTCGAATGTTTTCTAGAACAATAAAGGAAACAGTGTCACTGGACACATCAATGTGTCAAAGACCAATCCAGCTGTATCTACGTAGTGTAATACAAGGCTGCCAAGTCTGTGAGATTTTTTTTTCTTTTTTTAATTCTAAAATTATTTTCGTCTTTGGAACACAGGAGTGGTATGGGGGCACGCTCACCCGGAAGCAACGAGCCGCACTTGAACCCGCGATAAGCCGCATGCGGCTCGCGAGCCGCAGTTTGGCCACCCCTGGTCCACAAAAAGATCCCTTTTAATTGTGGTTTGTGCTACATAGGTCAAACGAAGCGTTGTCTTAATGATAGACTAGGCGAACATAAACGATGTGTCAAAAACAAGGATTCATATTCCGAGGTATCCAAGCACATTCAGAAGTGTAGAAATTGCGTGCCTTTATGGAACTCGACAACCACAATTGCAACGGGAAAAAACGACCACAAGCGCCTGCTGAAAGAGTCAATCGCAATAACGAAGTATGGGGATGCACTGAACAAGCCTTCTTCGTCTTTAAATGCGGAACGGAAACGATTTCTAAATCTCTAATGGTATTGTTAACATCATTTCCTTTTTTTCGTGTGTGTGTAGTCTTATAGCTGACTTTCTCAGTGAAAGGTACAGTGCAACCTGTAATTTTCCCAGCGTATTTTGTTTAATGATGTCTCACCTTTGGTGCTGTCACTTCGTTTGTTGGTTTGACCCCATTGTAAAAGGTCCGGTGTCGTGTCCTTTGTGGAAACAGGGCTGGGCAGTATCCCGATACAAATGTATCGCGATAGTATTATAGAAATACATTTCGTATCTGTATTTTCGTATCGCGATACATTTTTTTCACCAGTATATGTATTCCTGTATCGAAATACATTTTGAATGCTTCGTTGTATCACGATACAATCAGGGTGAAATGTATTTCGTTACATTTTCTAAGAAATACCCCCTCCCCTCCCGAAACTACGAAACACTTCTCAGAAGAGAGACGAGGATGCATAGAAAAATAGTTTGGAAAATCGGAAGGAATCTGGTCAGCATGGTAACAATGCCCCAGCATCTCCTTGACCCTATTGCCCTCAGAAGTAAAAAAAAAATTGCGTTTGGATTTGTATTTTTTGTTTGTAGGGGGAGGGGGGGGCCATGAACAAAAACTACAAATCCAAAAGCATTTTTTTTTTACTTCTGAGGGCACTAGGGTCAAGGAGATGCTGGGGCATTGTTATCCATGCTGAATAACGTTCATTCCGATTCTCCAAACTATTTTTCTATGCATCCTCTTCTCTCTTCTGAGAAGTGTTTCGTAGTCGGGGACTCGAACCAGGTGGCGTGCCAGGAGTGGAGTCAGAGCATCTTGTGCCGCAGGTCCTTAGGTAGGGGTTTCTGAGTCATTGTTTGCTGGCATCCGAAGCCCGCTGCTAACCATGTCTCTTGCCTTAGCGTACACAGTACACCCAGCCGGCAAAGCTGAGTCACAGTCCGTTGCAGCACAAGCCTGGCGGTAGTTGACCTGAAATAGTGGGATGACTCACGCAGTGAAGTTCACCACATATTCTAATGCATCTGCGGCTGCACCCGTAATATTGCACGGCTCAAGGGTACGTCATCAGCCGACGGGAAAGTGACCCGCTGCTCTGGTGATCCGAAACCCAGGAAGGTCAGACGTGGCCTCGCTGTGCTGACCCGGACTTCGTACACCTGCGACTCGTCTCGAGCGCGCTGTTTCTCGGAGAGCTCGCGCCTGTGCCAGCAATATCAGGTCGCCACGAGGTCTCTATTAGGAGTATGCAAGACGAAACTTGAGGACTGCAATCCAAGCGTCGGTGGCGGAGGGTCGGCAGGAAGGACCTTCACAACAGGGATGCCGCAGTATCATTCTTTCAACCGTAACAGAATATAAGACATGTGTTCCTGGATGCTTCAGGTGGTCCACTATTCTCGAAGATTCCAAATGACACTGCCTGCACGATCTTGAACGAGGTAACCTACAACGGAAGTACGTATTGTCCTTTCATATGGCAGCGTAGTAAAGTTTCATGTTCAAAACCACAGCTACAGATAAAGAATACCAGTTCATTCCACCGTGACGTCATGTGATAAATGTTGACCGGAGCGTCCTTATTGGACCGAGGCGTGGTGACGTTATGATGGGATTTAGATGACATAGAATTTATTTAGAGGTCGATGTCTTTTCGCATCCCTCGTCAGACAGACAGGATGTCAGGAAAGGGACCGCGGCCAGTCCTTGATGGAACGTTTTTTTGAGCCCATTGAAGACTGCTCGTCGTCCGAAATCACCACCCTCAAGGCAAAGTGCCAAACCTACGGGAAAGTAATTTCAGGATCAAAACTTTCCACTTCAAACTTCAAGCTTCATCTCATTCGGCGTCTCAAACAAATTTGAAAAATGTATTGCAGTATCAGTATTTCTGTATTTGTATTTCTGCCCTCCCTAAAATGTATTCCTGTATTTGTATTTCCAAATACTTATTGCCTCTTTTTGAAATGTATTTGCGATATGTATCGCGATACACTTTTACAGATATATTTCAGTATCAGTATTTTAGCTACTATTTTAATGTCTCCCAGTATTTGTATTTCCAAATACATTTTGAAGTATTTCTGCCCAACCCTGTGTGGAGAGAGGTGTTGTCGTGTCTTTTGTGGAGAGAGGTGATGTGAAGAAGGGTTACATTTCCTTCCTTCTTTTTTTCAACCCTATATAAAGGGTTCTTACGTCAATAAAGGTTTAGCTGTGTTTGAGACGTTCTCCTTTTCTTCCTTGTCGACGTCTGTCATTACCTCAGTCTCGGGTTTTTTCACTAAAATGTAGAACATTGCCTTTAGGTGGGTATTATCGTAGTACCGTAAACAAGGCTGTTAAAAACAGCGGATACCCTTGCCCACGACCGCGGAAATGCTAATGACCTTGGGGTCAAGTAAAATTTTAACCACGCTCGACTTAACTCAGGCTCATTAAAAGCTCAGCCTAGACAATGAATCAGCAGAAATGTTTACCACCAACACGATAAAAAGGCTATGTCCGGTCTGGCGGCTTCCATTTGGAATTTCGGTGGCCCCGTGGGTGTTTCAAAGAGTCATCGACACGTTGTTGGCTGGTTTTGCTGAGGTGAACGCTTATCTCGACGATGTCTTGATCATTGAAAGCAATGCAGAAGAACACTCAGAAAGGCTTGCAGCCGTGCTGGCCCGTCTGCCAAACGCGCAGCTTAGAGTAAACAAAGAAAAGTGTGTATTCAGTCCGGCAAGCATTGAATTTTTCGGACACGGAATCGATTCTGCAGGCATCCACTTGAGCCGAAGCAAGACGGACGCCATTCAGCAAGCACCATCGCCGACAAGCAAGAAGAATCGATCTTATAGATTTCTTGGGTCTGCTGAATTTCTGCGCCATTTTCCTCAACGGAAAAGCAGAAATGGCGCAACCCCTTCCTCTACTGTTTGACCACCAAAAAAACGAAGAATGGAAATGGGCAGGTGAGCACCAGTGGGCGTTTGAGAAAACGTGAAGAATTTGCTTAGCTCTGATGCAGTACTTGTTCCCTATGACCCTAAGTGTCCGTTCGTTTTGTGCTGCGACGCGTTTCCTGTAGGCGTGGGTCCGTGCTGGCTCATAGGGCTGATTACGGGAAAGAGCAACCTAAAGCTGACGTCTCGCGAACTCTCGGCACAAGTGAACGCAACTATACGCAGATTGATAAAGAGGGTTTAGCAGTCGTCTTCAGAGGGAAAATATTTCACCAGTAGCTGGCCGGACGAGACTTTACCGTAGTAACCGACCATAAGCCCTGTTTGGGTTGTTCAACAAAGAAAAACGGGTGCCAGAAGTGCTTTCGCCAAGGAAGCTTCGCTGGATTTTATTTTTCGGGTGCATATAACTATCGCATTCAGTAGAGGCGAGGCGAAGACAAATTCAACGCTGAGGCACTCAGTCATCTGCCGGCCGTGGGACACAAGGACGAGCTACAGCCACCGGGGGGACGTGTTCCTGCTAGAAGCTGTCGAATATGTTCCTCTCCTGGCGGCAGACCTCGCAAAGCTGACCAAGGAAGATGGCGTCTTATCCAAGGTAAAGTATTGAAAGATTACTGGCTGGCCTTTGAAGCAACCAGAGAGTACGTTCGCGCCTTACGAGGTAAAGAACACTAAGTGTCGTTGCATCGTGATTGCATACCGTGGAGAAACCGCTGTTGTCATCCCTTAAGTAGCAAGGGAAAGGGTGCGTGAGTTAGTGCATGGAAAACATGCGGGAATGAGTACCATGAAAGCTTCAGCAAACGGCCTTATGTGGTTGCCAAAGATGGACCACACAATTGAAGAATTTGTGCGGTACTGTCAGCCATGTCAAAGTAATCTCCAAGGCGCCCAAGGCTTCGGTGCATTTTTGGATGAAGCCAGATGAACCGTGGAGTCGTCTACACATTGGCCTCGCGGGGCCAGTCAAGGAACAAGTGTTTCTAATCGTACTTGATGCGTACGGCGACTGGGCAGATGTTGAAATCATGTCATCAATGAAGGCTTCGGTTGTCGTTACCAGCTTAAAGAACATGTTTGCGACGCACGGGGTGCCAGAAATGATCGTCTCTTATAATGGCACAGCGTTCACTAGTACAGATTTACAAACGTTCCTGTGACTAAACAGTGCTGGCAGTGTTCGCAGCACCTTACAACCCCGCCAGGAATGGCAGGGCCAAATGGATGGTAAAAAAGTCAAAGAATTTTTAAGAAACAATTAGGCACAACTCAGTGCAAGATTACGCCGTTTTTTATAAACAACGCACCATGGTGTATTGTTTATAGGAAAGTCACCGGCTGAATTGATGATGGGGCGAAGGTTGAAGACAGCCTTAAGAGACTTCACAAAGACTGTCAGCGTGAACTTGAGCTTCAAGGTCCGGCAACAAAGTGTTTTTGTGGGTGACGCAATTTACGGCGAGTGCTTCAATCGAGGACCCCTGTGGAAAGGAGCTACCGTGGTAGAAGTGCGAGACCCGGTACCTTACACTGTCCAACTGGACAACGGGAGAGCAGTCACAGGCGCCGAAACGAGCTGAGACGAGCTTGGAGGACGCCTCCAGGGACGCCACCATAAGGGTGGACTACCTGGTCAGGCTGTCACATAATGCAGGACCCCGCAGCAATGGAAGGCGAGCCCAGAGTCACCAAAGAAAGCTCCAACTACACCACGAAGGTCGACAGGCAATCGACAGCCTGTTGTACGTTATGGCATCAATGATTAGCAAGCGCGGTTTGTCCTTAGCAAAGACTAAGACAGTTTGAAATATACTCACATTCGAATTTGAGTGTATTTGAAGTACAGCTTCATAATTGTAAGTACACAAAAAATAGACCGAAAATATACACTTCTTTTTTTTTTACTCAGTTCTAAAATATATTTTTGAAAATAGTTTTAAAATGCCTGTATTTAAACTACATTTGAAGTTCCCTTAATGCGTTCTGAAATATGTAAATACTAAATTAGTAGGCACAAAATACCTTTCAATTAGATTTCTTAGAATATTAGTTTATTTCATGCAAAATATACTCCAACCCTAAAAAAAGGCAGCGATCAAAAATATGTGCAGAATGCTCTTAAAATACCTGGAAATCGTAAATACTGTTGTGTCATACCCTAAGTACCTTTTGACTGCAATAATTTGGTAGTTTGACTTAAACTACCAAAGTATTGAAAAGCTCGCCTATCAGAAATTCTCTTCAAGCCGATGTGGAGTACATTGAACTGCCTAAATACAACATTTGGTTAGTTTGTCAACTGAGTTGTGCAGCATCGCACTGATGAATCAGAGAAGTTTATGTTATTGTTTCCTTTTTTCTATCAAGAACACACCTGATGAGTTTCTTGCACACCAATCACAAACGGGGTTCGGGAACTACAACCACAACACTTGCTGATGCTGGAAAGTTTCAGCAAGAGCTGTGAGCAGATATGTTTGGCGTGGAATTGTGTTAGCGCAATGTTAGTTCACTGAATGTGTATACTCGCCATTGTATGTGATGTGAGTAGTGACTTTAATATAGTGACGTTAATGACCATATTAAATAGTCAACTAGTAAAGAAAAAGCAAAATTATTGTATTAAAGTGAAGAAACTAGCTTGACTCGCTTCATCCTGAGTGGTGCTATGCAGAGAAACAATAACATTTCTTCTAGAAGCCGTTTTTGTGGATATTGTTTTAGCGACTGCGCCAAATTATTATTAGTTGTACCAATGCTTTTTAGTAAGAGATATCGTCCACGAACTTCAAAACACTGTTTCCCATTTGGCAGACTCCCTAGGAGAAGACAGAATACTTAGAACCTTAATAAGTGCGGAGCTGGTCACCGGCGAAATGATTACCTTGAATATGTCGGCTATATAAGGCTCTAGAGCAGTCAACCGGACTGTGATTCAGGTGTTCAGTGCGTCATGGTGTTTGGTTTGTGTTCGTTACTGATGTGTAGTTATGGGATGTATTTAGTAGAGCCTTGAAATACCGCAAAAACACATCTACTAACCAAATAGAAAAAATTGCGTAGCCGCTTTTTAGGACACAAATGACATCTTGATGGGGAAAGAATTATATTTTTGGTATATCTAAAATCTTTTCTGATTAATATTTATGATATATTTTGAATACATTACGTGCGTATTTCGAATGCGGCCAAAATAATACAGAATGAATACAAAATGAATATTCATATTCAATATATTTCAACTTCGTTTCAAGTACGGCCTCTTTTTGCTAAGTGTATTGTTTAACAAATCGTAGAAGAAAGGAGTGTCGTGTACTGGCAATGTATATCCGTTGTGATAGCTATCAGTGCCTTAGCCCTCGCTCCATCGCAAGCCGCGTTCGCTTATCATGACGTATACAGTGTATATAAAAGCACATACGGCAAGAAACTTTCAGTTCTGTTCCAACCGGGTTGTCCTAATGATCTATCACAGCCTTCTTTGATTATGCTGGTCAATCAACTAGCACAGAAATATACTATTTTACTCTACGTACTGCTTTCACATCACGTGCCTTAGCCGTTAAATGGACGCCCCAGCAATCACGCTTGTTGCGCAAAGTAGTGGAACAGAAAATCCGCCTCGTTTAATTTGAACGATGATTTAGAGTGTTTCTAACCACGCCCCCTTGCATTTCATAGAAAACATCTAAGATTTGCTTAAATCATGGTTAAAGATGCGGACAAAAAGACATCGACAGAGAAGAAAAACACGTTGACGAGAGACAAGCGCACTCAGAACTCATATGTATTGGAAGGAAGAAGGAAATGAGGAAATACAACCGTCGGAATCAACTCGAATGAAGGCTACAGAGGAACAAGGGCACACGAGCTCGAGGGGGTACTCGGATTAAGCCATGCGAAAGGGATTGTAGAAAAGCCATTTCCTTTTCTATTACAGACACAGCCGTCCGGCTGACACATCGTTCGCCAATGCTAAGGATGAAAGAGGGATACTTCCGTATTCCGTAGATGGAATCACCTTGACGTAGAATAATTGTGGTAGCTGCTATGTAGAACAGATGGGACGGGGTGTAAACGACCGGTTACGAGAGCACAATTCCTCTCTAAAATCCACGGAGGTGGGTCACTTACTCCTGCACTGTCAAGACTGCTCGTGTACACCATTCTTATAAAAAAACAATATAATAGGTAAATATGATGACAAACACACCAGGGATATCTTTGAAGCATTTAACATTCGTATCATGGGCGAGCGATGTGTCAGCCAGCCGTCTGTGTTTTAACAGAAAAGGAAATCGCTTTTCTATAATCCTGCTTCCATGGCTGAATGCAATTAAGTGCTTCGCTCGAGCTCGTGTGCCGTCGTTCCTACTTGGCCTTCTTCTGAAATCCTTCCGCCTTCTTCCTTCAAATACATGTAAGTTGTGCGTGTGCGCCTACGTGTTGTCTACGTGTTTTTCTTCTTTGTACGTGCCGTTTTGTGCGGATCTTTAACCTTGTTTACTCAGTACCCACTCGCCCAACTGACCACGTTAAAAGGGATGAGCGTTAATGAGCTGAATCAACGGAACAAAACTCAATCATTGTATTATATATTTGCCGACATAAATTCAACAAAAATATGTTAAAATAGCTTCACAAAATTGTGTTATTATAGTCAAACTGTGCTTTGTTATAAAAAAAATTAACCTCTTATCTCCTAAATTACACGGGGGACAACCGTGTAATTTGAGGGGGGGGTAATTTAAGTCGATCATCAGTGTAGATTGAAGTGTCTTCTTTTTTCTGAGTTTCATCGCATTTCTCACTTCGGTTTCTCACTTTCACGACGATTAGTGTAAATTTTCATCGCATTTGTCACTTCGTTTACCTCTTTCACGATGCATACTGTAAATACCTAGTTGTGAGTAGCGTTCTTTCCTATCTCTGTCTCCTTCCTGTGTTGTCTTTGCGCTACATTGTAATTATGCAAAACCAACTAGCCCAACAGCTCATTTTAATAAAGTAGATGCCACAATCTGACAATGAGGGACCGCTTAAACCGAGAAGGTACCAGGTGCAAGACAAGTTCCGAATGTGTCGAGAGAACTAAATCAAGAGTTTTAACTGAATAAAACGAATTTCTGGATGGTCTTGACACCAACTGAGCAATGCCCAGGCATACACGCGCGTCTAGAAAAAAGAAAAACAAGGACATAAGATACGGTAAAACCCTTTAAGTTCGCGAACCCTTAATTTTCGAGAATTTCGCGAATTGAAAAATTCGCGAAATTTAAGGGCACGTGAAAATTCTAGTCTTTGAGAGTTTCAATGCAGGCACCTGGAATTTGCGAAGTTAAATGGCCGCGATTTCGACCTCCATGTCGGATTCGCAAAAAATAGGGGCCGTGAAATTTGAAGGGTTCTACAGTATGCAGAAAAAGCTCCGCGTACAAAACGAGCTCTTTGCCTTCCGTCGTGCTTTGACTGCGCGTGCTCAAGAGGCACCGATTCGCTTTCCAAAGTGTAGGCACACACGCTGTTTACAAAGAAGCTCCCGTTTGCCCACACCAGCTGGGGCACTGCGCGCGTGCGGAAACCAAATTCGCGTGAGATGAAGCGTCTGGGCATGCGCAGTGCTCCGAGCAGCGCCACCGCGAGATACGTGACATCAGAGAGTCGCCATTAGATTCGAGCGCTGTCAACACTACGATTCTCTAAAGCCAATCCAACAGCGGCAAAACGTGCATCGTCACGGCGCTCGTCGTCTTGCTGTCCGCGGCTCAACCAATCAGGCGCAAGAAAAAGAGTCACGCGCATTCAGTGGGCGTGGTTGGTTTAGCCGGTGAAGGCGAGACGACGAGCGCCGTGACGATGCACTTTTGCCGACCTTTGATTGGCTCCTTGAGCCTAGTGTTGGCTGCTCTCGGAATTAACGTCAATATTCAAATCTCGCCTCGAAGACGAAGCATCTTTTCCAGGTATTATGAGTAAAGGTGCCCAAATAGTGGTTCGTATCGCATAGCGTCAGCGTCATTCCCAGCATTAACACTCCAAAGAGATCTTGGTTCTCCCTAGCGCTATGAAGGCTGTAAATGACGCAGCGCCATCCGATTCGAACCACTATTCGCACATCATTAATTATGAGATCTTTTAATGCGAAAAATGACGTGCGTAAATGCCATTCGCAGGTTCTAAGAAAAACACCCACCAAACTGCCTGATAGCAGCTTTCTGATTATTTTTTTCTCAAGAGTGGTTACCATTAAAAAACGATTGAAAACAACGGACATTTTTTCGCACACACATAATGCCGTTAATTGTCTCTTTCTCTATCTCACCTTATCCGCGGGGCTACTCAACAAATATTTAATCGCTGAAGACGCGGATTTATGCTTCATTACAAAACTCATTCGTATGCTCCGCCCATGAAAAATGGGTGGGAGTCCGAAACCCCCAAGAGCCCGTTGGCTTTAAGCACGCGGCTATTCTCAGACCCACGTGTCCTGAGAGCGGATGCAGTCGAAGCGGGATGCCACCTTGTCCTGTTCCGTAACTCAGCCGGTTCCTCCGACAAACAAGCGAGAAGAGGCCGCTCTTAATCGAATCTCCGATCCGACGCTTCTCACTTAGGAACCAGACACGTTCCAGCACAACTTGTCAGAAGCTTTCGTATGAACAAAAGAGAGCAGACAAGTTCAGACATACTCCGGTCGCACTACGCAGCTCCGCTCCTTTTCGTCAGATCCCCCTTTTGCTTCCGCAAATGAATACCCTTTCTTTTACCTCTCGCGGGATCTCTAATTTGATTAGTGTGTGATTTGCTTTCGCTCCGCTCCGTTTGCGTCCGCCTTCGTCTCCTACAGGGGTGGTGCCATTCGACGAATAAAAGACGTGCAACAGGTGACATTGTAGAAATCCTAAAGGCGCCGAGGAGTGGCGGGCGCACCTTCCGAGCCGGATAATGGGCCCGCATGGCATCGATAACTAGATCAGTGCCGGGATGCAACTCCCCCATTGTAATATCGTTTGTGCCTCGGCAAATGCTTCGCCCGCTTCGGTTCTTTCTTGTATCGCTTGATCGGCATCGACCCAACTCGACGGGTTTCTTATTTGTTTTCCTCTTCATTCATTCCACTCCGGTAGTGAGTGGAAGCCGGTCTCTTTCGGTTTAAGATTATAACTTTTTTTTCTTTTTTCTACGGTGGAGAGGTGGGGGGAGGGGGAATGGAACAGAGACAAAGAAGGAGCTTCGTGGCACGTTGGATATCCTCTTGTGAACTTGTTATTCTTAGAAACGCGGGACGGCAACAGCCCGCTTCGACGTTCAAGCTCGCTAAGGCAGCTAGTCACCATTCGTTTTTGACGCGGTGCCTTCGGAACCGGGTAATTCCTAATGACTTCCGCCTGTACTATGCAAGTTACTTTGATGGTCGGGCCCTCCGAAAGCGACATAATTAAATATTAGCTAATGCTGCTCTCCAACTAATGAAGGCACATTTTAGATATCAAAATGACCACTGTCAACAATTACGCCAAAAGCTCACCGGTCGCTAAAAGATTCCTCAAGTCCCTTGACTCACCTTTCCATTCACACTCACGCAAAATTGTCGACAAAATTCCTGAAGTCAACTCGTATCTCTACGCCGATAATCTCGCCTCTAAATCAAGGAAACTAGACACTCTCTTGCCCCAGAATGACCAGAGCCGACGTCCAACGCAATGACGTTGCCACAATACCAGACGATTTGCCTCTTACTGCCCCTGAACGCGCTGTCTTATTGAAGACTATGTCCTTCGCCCCTTCACTGCAAAGCCGACCCGACACTTTTTCTTTAGATGTAGAGAGTGAACAATTTTTCACTCTCTCACTTCACTCAGCAACGTCACCTTTAACCGCACAATTTTCGACTCCTTTAAACCGAATACTAGTATCTAAACCCCGCCTCCCGCCAAACACCCTGAAACTGACAATTCAATCAAAACATGCCATAGCATCCTTGCCAACTCGTTCAACAAGCTAATCTTTAAATCCTGCAACGCCACCCCACAAGAAGTTACTGCTCTAAAATCCCTTCGAAACCGCACTGACCTCGTGATCAATTTAGCCGACAAGGGTAGATCGGTGCTTTTATGGCGCAGTGATCTCTACTCTGAGGAGGCTCTCCGACAGCTCTCCGTTTCTGATCTTGCGAACCCTTTCCTCCGACCCCACCGCCGCCTACGAAGATAAAATTACATCCACCGTAAAGCTGCTAATTGAAACCAACTCCTTTGCCCCCTCTGTAAATCGCCAAATCGTTCGTCATCCCTGCACCGCCTTATTCTACCTCCTCCCCAAAATTCACAAAGCTGGATACCTTGGCCGACCTATTGTGCACGCCATATCATGTCCCACTTATTTCGGCTGCAACTTTTGTCGTATTGGTCTTTCAGCCTATTGTACAAAATCTGCCTCGTTACATTAAAGACACAACAGACATCCTCCAACACTTGCCTAGTCTGACCCCGACTCCCGAGACTATCTTCTTCACAATGGACATCACATTTCTCTACACGGTAATTCCTCATGCCGAAGGACTACAGGCTTTCTGACAGTTTGTTGATCAGCGTCCCTCTCAGAGCCCCCCCCCCTCTCATGCCGTAATCCGCCTCTCCGACTCGTCCTAACACTAAACGCATTCCAATTCAGCAACTCCTTCTATCTCCAAATGGGTGGTACAGCGATGGGCACTAAGACGGGCCCCTCGTTCGCCAACCTATTTGTCCGCTACGTCGAACGCTCGTTCTTTAATTCCTTCCGGCACCTGCCCCCCCCCCCCCCCAATTATACGGTCGTAATATTGACAACATCTTTGGTTTTGACCCCACTCCCGTAGTTGACCGCTTAACCAATGCACTCTGTAACGCTAACACCTCCGTCAAGTTTACCTCCCTGATGTCGATATCATCTGTCAACCTCCTAAACTTAAAATCACTAGTAACGGTCACACGTTCCACACCTATGTGCAATATAAACTCACTGACATTCATAGCTACCTTTTTTACTCCTCCAACCATCCTGGATCCTAAATCAACCCTATTCTATTCTCATAATTCCTCTGCCTCTGTAGGATTTGCAGCGACAACATCGATTTTCGTCATCACCTTAAAACGATGACAGCCTTCTCTATTGGACGCAGTTACCCACTCGGCCTTCTGCGCAGTGCGAGCAATCGCGTCTCTAACATTTCGCAGCACGGCGCCCTAGTTCCCAAACAAAGACCTTAACCACCGTGCTAGCGCCTCATCTTCACGTTCCATCCCTCTATACCCAGGCTCAGCAAACTAATCATGAACGCCACTTCCCACCTCGTAGACTTTAAAGTTATTTCTAAAGCACCCACCCTCTACTGTACTGTCGACAGCCCAACTTAGTCTTTCTTCGATATTACGCAGCAACTGGTTCACAAAACCTCCGATTTGGCTCCCCGGTATCACGCCGTGTGGAGCCTCGAAATGCCTTACGTGCAAACACACCGGCCCTCCTCCCAATAACGGTTAAGAGTTGAGCTTGTTGGTACATACTTGTAAATATATCAGCTTGAACTTTAGAATTAAACTAGAACACAAAGAAAGAAAGGACAGGATAAGATAGGACACACAGCTGACTACCAACGATGTTTTAGTGTAAACTTCTTCCTTGCGCTTCTCCTCCTCCTTCCAACTTGCTAATGATAATCCCTGACAATCACACCTGTAAATCTTCCAATCTGATTTACATTATTTTCTCCACACTCTGTCCAACCTTATTATATATCGGCGAAACTGACCGCCGACTCCACGAACGCTTCCGAAAACACCGCAGACTTATCACACTAGAAAGAGCGGGCCAACTTAAACATGCCATCTTCACACAAGTATCTAAACAATTCTCCTCCACGAATCATTCCGAACTCAACATTCGAGTATGCGTCGTCAAATCAGGCTTCCACACACCCAACCTCACGCAAAAACGAAGAAAACTGATTAATTTTTAACCTAAACACAAAATTTTCTTCCTGTCTAAACAAGAAACTTTCTTCCGGCTGTTAGACATTCCTCTTTCGCACGCTCCTCTCTCTTTCCTCCCTCCATCCTATTTTACTAATTTGGATTTGTCACGCGGAGTGCCCTAAGCTTCCCCCTCAACCGAATTTATTTATTCATTTGGAAATACGCATTGGCGTACTCCACGTATTGACTTACAGAACTCTTGCTCCTTACTTGACAACCTTTCTCCTCCCTTTCTGACTCCACGACGTCACAGCTGTCACGTGTTTCCTTCGCTCTTTGTATATACGTTGCATATATATCTTGATCTGTCGTCTCGCCTTTTAGTATACCTGAAGAAGACAGTGCGGTCGAAACGTCGTTCCCCTTCTTTCCTCTGGCTCTTCTCTTTCCCTTCAGATCCCTACTAATATATTAACAGTGCCCGGCAGAACCACACATCTCGGTCTTAGCGGACAATAATCCGAAAGGTTTTATTACACTCCCTTTGGCGTGACGCAAGTCCCTGTAATGCACATTTTTCTATGGTTTTGGCTCGCTTGCATCGGTATTGACGGTTTCTTTCGCGGATCACCGTGCACATCGCATTTGTGCCATAATGGCTCATAGTTTCACGGATATGGTCGGTTGAGGCGCCGCGTCGCAGTGCCGCATTCTCGCGTTGCGCCATCTGTCGGCAGCACATCGAAGTAAGCTAGCACCGTCTGCCTATGCCATCGTCCTGCGATCACCCAGGCTCGGCGGCGTCGGTGGCCTCCCTAGTCTGGAGATAATCAAAATAACTTGACTCGTGAAATTTCGTTGGTGCCAGCACGCATCGGAATACTAATATCACGACACTGGGGCATCTCTAGAGCGAAGCTCTCACGCAATTGTTCGCTAGTGAACCAAACGTCGTCGCGCACCCAGCCAAACACAAGGTAAACTTTAGTGAACCGCACGTATTTTTCTCCCCTGCCATGGTGGCCGGAAGTAGAGCGCACACCTTGTATAGTACTTTGAATCTAACGGCAGTTATCATTAGATCGTTCTCATCAAACGCTCGGCGCATGCATGAGGGTGCCATAACTTTAGTTCACATCAGTCAGGCGGTAGTGCCCGAGACGGCTGGTGTCGTCTCCGTAGCCAAACTGGCTGATGAGATCGGTCTATTGTTGTACTCACTGTTGAACGGCTATTTTAACTATGATTCGGCGAGGTATTTCAAATTACGGCTGATCTGAGGTACGACAAGGTTCCACAAAAGGGTGCTAGGCCTTGTTAAATGAATATTTTAATTGTTTTTTGTTTCTCCACGAGCAATTGAAAAACGAAACTGTTCAGTCTTACTCAGGGGCATGTCAGGTCATCTTCTGTCTAATTATTTTTGAGAGCATTGACAAACTGTCCGTGAAAGGATCGTCATCCCTCAGCGAAAACCAGTACACTTCGAGCACGCTGTAAAATTTTTAGTACACTAATTTACGAAGAGAGTACTTAAAGCACCCTAAAAAATATTAACCAAAAGTACCCTTATACTATAAGTTTCCATTCGTAGCATGCGCGAAGTACATAATAACAGATCCCTCGATGGAGACTCACCGAGCATTAGAACACTTTAAGTTCGTTCAAAGCGTCTTAAAAGGAGAATTTCACGGGCCTCTTTTAGTAGACCAAAAGCGTATTAGAAAAGTACGCTAGGAGAATGTTGGAAATAAGCGATAAGCGTTCGGTGAACTCTTCGAATATGTAGGCCGGTCGCTCCTTTGTGGTATAGGATGCACTGTTCCAGTTCAATTTGTTGGCGCCTTGAACACGTTCCCGGTATTTGTATCGATATTGAGCGTGGCTGACTACATTTACTGTCACTCCGTGTCACCGTTCGCGCCTTATACCATTAGCCATCAAAATTGCTCATCTACAGCGAGTGACTCGTCGCAGCTTTGAAATGGCTGACCAACTACACGCTGTATAAATATCCACACAACCCCAATCATTATTATTAAATTTTGAAAAGAAATCGCCGGCTGTTTCTGAGAGAGAACTGAGAAACAGTGTTTTCTTAGTTCATGGCACGCTGCCGATAATTACGTCCAGCACTTCGTATACTGGGAAACGCTCAGGCGGGTGTGCGTACTTCGTGCTATCGCTGCTGTGAGCGATCCCATTTTTGTTCTACGGGATTTCCTGCTAAGCTTAAACCAAACTTCGGTCATCCAAGTGCCATTAAATTTCATTCAAGTGTCATTCAATTCAACCATAGCGCTACCCAATTTAGTCCCGGGGTCAGTCCAATTAATTCTTAATACACACATACACTTCTTTGTCTTCAGTGGTTGCGTTTCGCTTACACTTTTCATAATATAAAGTAGGTCTGGGCGATTTATCGATTCATTTTCCGATTAATCAATTAATGCTTCAATCACGACTGATAGTTTCAACTGGTTCATCGCTGGAACTTGAAACCGTTAAATCAAGACCAAATAAACATTATTTTTGCGTTTTTCTTAGTGGCGTTCTCCTTATCTCCTAAACGCCAACACTGTCCTGTTCGTCGGCGGGAAACTAACAAATAACGACATCAATCACCATAGTTAAGTCAGGACGCTCGCTACAGTCTCAGCCCGCCCAATGGACACAAGCCGCGGAATCGGTCGAACGCTGGATCCAAATTACATGCGGTGCAAAGGAATGCTATCGGGGTCTTTATGGTAAAGATAAAGTTTGCGCAAATATCGGTGTAAAAAGATTGTCGTTCGAAAATGGTCCTTCGTTGTCTATAGAGGCGTTGACGCCGGTGGCGCTATGCACGCTCTCCACCCGCACTTGATCACGTGCAGGTGAGAGAGAACAGCAGACTTTGAAAGCTGCTCTTTTGTGGAGCTTGTCCACTCGCATAAATAAGAACGTTACATGTAATGGTAGCACGCGTTCTTGTCAAAGTAACTAATAGAGTATACACTGTTTAAGGAAATCAGGTTGTGATCATTTGTTGAAGGAGGACTTAATTGACAAACATCTCTATGCTATCTTTCATAGTTAGTGTACACCAGACGTGTGCCTGTCTTAAATACTCTACTCAAGATACTGTATTTCAAATAAGTTTTGTAGTGTTTTGGTATCTTGGAAATACATTTAGTCTAGCACCGAAAGAGGTGCTTTTCTGTCCACTCCTTATGTTTATTCTTTCTGTTTTATTTGAGTATTTTCTCTTCTATCTTAATTACATTACTCACTATCTTGTACTCAGTATCTCAAACACATTTTTTTAATCTTGGGAAAAGAATTTCGCTAGAACAATCTACAGATTTGGGGATCGTCATACTCCAGGGTTAAGCTGAACCGCTTGCAAAATTGGAGCCAAGCGACTGCGCAAAACAGGAAACAAAACATGCGCAAAACGCAGTCTCCCAATGCCAACAAAAGCCCAAATAGATGACCCCAAGTACGCCCGCCTCCTATGTCCCCTCTTGCCCACTTTTTTGTTTGTTTTAAAACTGTCTTCGCTTGGAGTTAGAAAAGGGCTGGTGACGTCATCCCGATTTTACACTCAAACCCCACCTTTTGTCCGGAGCTAGAGTGGTTTCGTCAGCAGAGGATTGTGACACCAACGCTCGGGGCGATCAGAGTGAATCATTTTCAGAAATCGCCGGTTCGTGGGGTTCCAGTATGAAAATGCGCGAACACGTTTTAATGCGAGCACAGGCACGTCCTCGGACAAAAAAGCTAAATTCTGCTGGCTTTATTGAAAGATTCTCGGCGCATGTAATATGAGCAGAAGGTCAACTCCTGCTTATGCTGCCGTGTTTAAATGCTCGAGTGATTATTGCATTTGTGTCGCGCTAACCATGCAGTGCTGAATGAAGGCAAAGCTCGCTGTTGCTATTGCTAATCTAATAACCACAAATGTATTTATTTCCTAGCCTCGAAACTGCTCGGTGATAAGACCCTTAACGAGAACTTAAAAAATATAGAAGTGCTGCGCCGCTGCTCATAATTTGATAAAGGTATGCTGCATTTATTTTGATATCTCCATACTTTGCAACCTCGATCCCTCTCTGGCACAGTCCCAGTATCCAAGATGCATTCATTGCGCAACATGCAAGTGCTCTAAAGTATACAAAAAAAATATTGCAGTCAGGAAAATAAAATAAAATAATAGAAAATGTGTTATTGGCTTTTTTATGAAGGTGAAGAGAGGAAGAAGAAGGAGAGACAGAAGAGAACGAGAGCGGTGCTGACCGGCGCACTCTTTGGAGGCAAGGATTAGGCCTCGGGATCGTCCCGTCGCCAGCGCCCCATCGACTGTCCCCGCTAAGGCACAGCTGGGACACTCACCTGCCTCTAGGACGTCAGCCTGTACCACTGTCTCGCGTGACGTGTGAGTGGACAAGGGAAGACGTTAACGGGAAGGTTGATTTCACGATAGGGTTGGACTTTTGGGACTTTAGTAGCTTGGAGCTTGACTTTCGACTTTCTGTTTCCTTTTTCTTTTCTTAGAATCGTAATTGTTTATGCTTGTGCATGTCGTAAATACAAACGCTTTCTTCCTTTTCATACATCCGTTCGCCTAAACTGATTTCGTGCCCCATTTCGGCTGAGCGTTGACAATTAGCGAGCCTGCCAGGATCCCTTTTTTGATCAACTGAATTGTTTGTTAACGTTCGCCCGGGATGAGCACGCGTCAGTGAAGTCGAGTTTGACAGGATGAAAAATGAGAGATTATGAATAAAGGAGGAAAAAAGCTTATTCAAAAAAGGAAAGTGCGAGGGCGAGGCAAGAACGTGAGATGGAAGGCGCTCTACTAGATAAATAACGAGAAGTTTTGGCAACTTAAGTAGCAGTACAGCACAGTGGCGGATCCAAGGGGGGGGGGGCGCGACGGGGGGCGCGCCCCCCCCCCCCAAACGAAGTCGACTCCCCCCCTCTCCCTTCTCGGATGGCAATTTCACATTGCGTGGACCCGCCGGTGCACAAGAAACAAATGGGAGAATAGTATCCTTACAAATTTTCCGCCCCCCCCCAAAAAAAAAACGGAGTTCTGGATCCGCCCCTGGTACAGCAAGGCATGGTGGCCGGCCGCAAGGAAACCCGGGGTGATAGTGAAGGTGCGGCAAGCGAACAAGGACATCACTTCAGTTCTCACAAGTTGAATTCCCAATTCTAAGAAGGTAAGGACAACCTAGACGCTTATCTTCAGCATTTAGAACGAACGGCAACGGGATTGGGATGGCCCTAACAGAAGTGGGCGACCAGGTTGAGTCTGTACTTAACTGAGGAAGCGTTGACAACAGTTGGCCGACTGTCACCAACAGACGCGCTGGACTATTCGCGTGTAAAACTGGCCTTGATGCAGAGATTTTGGTACACCAAAGAGGGGTATAGAACAGAACGTAAGGGCGCAAATGAGCTGGTGTAAAATCAAACATTTTTGTGATATACCCAAGACTGAGGTATTGAGAGACGACGACAAGGAAGAGAAGGAGAATGTCTCAAACACAGCTAAACCTTTATTGAGGACAGGGCCTTTTATATAAGGTTGAAAAAAAAAGTGAAAGACGTTTACAACTCCCTGTAACGCCGAATTAGAGCGCAGCTCTTGAGGAGGAGGAGGGAAGGGTACGGGCGGGGCCAAGTGACCTCGGGGGAAGGGGGGAAGGGGGTCAGATGGCCTCAGGGGGGGTCACTTGACGTCACTGATGACGTCATCAATGATGATGACGATCACGATGCGGATGCCGATGACGTCATCAGTGACGTCACTGATGACGTCATCATCATCACGTGACCTCGGGGGGTCACGTGACCTGGGGGACCACGTGACCTGGGGGTCACGTGACCTCGGGGGAGGGGGAGGGGTCACGTGAGCTCAGGGTCCTGGGGGGGGTCACGTGACCTCGGGCGGTTGCGCCGACCGACAGCGACGGCGACGCCAACGCCGACGCCGCTTAAGCCCGAAATGGGCGCCTAAGAGCTGCGCTCTAAAACGACGGATGGAAAGGGAACCCTTGTTCACATCACCTCTCTCAACAGAAGATACGACACCGGACCTCTAACAATGGGGTCAAACCACAGTGTTGAGTTCGGCTAGTTGGTTTTTCATTTTAAAAAGGCGAAAAAAGCTAGAAGAAGGCGGTGCACTCTGATAGGTGTGGGTGCACTTTTGTTTTAATCAATACTGAGATTCTGGCTAAGCATCGTCAAAAGATGACTAGAGAGATTGCGGAAGCATTTTTTATTTCTTAGTACAAAGATAGGTGTGTCAGCTCTCCTTTATTTGTTTATTTGACTGTGAAGTTGTGTTCATCAGCAGTTTTCGACACAATGATCAGTGAATAGCCAGCCGGCAACGGCCAGGCGGCGCCAGCAGGGTGAGAGCCCACGGTTATACCCTGTCTCGTTGTAACTTGGAAAAGGGTGAGCGATAAGCCCCACATTGCGTGCCGAAGGCTTCAAAATGCGCGACGTACACGAGCGCAACGCACACATATTGGAGCATTACGCAGCGAAAAGCCTGATACTTCTTCGGAGTAGAGGCGCGCTCCGTTGATACGCAGTCACGTTCCGATTAGCCCGCCAGGCCTGTAGCTTCCGCTGTGCTGGCACGTTACGCGATCACGGCTTCCTGGGATACCCAGTATTTCTTGCTTCAGACACTAGGCTAAGCGGCGCCACCAGAGTAAAAGTTCACGTTTGAACAAGGCAGCCGCCACTCCCAGGGGTACCCAATATTTCTTGCTTCAGTCGCCAGATGGCGCCAAACCAAACAGCATTAAAGGTTGCCTATACAATGGGAGGTACATGGTGTAATTTGATTGGATGTATGGGCGCACGACGGTGGGCGTCTTTTTTCAGAAATTAAACAGTTGAAAGTCAGCGCTTCGTGTGTGTACTTCTTTCCTGTCCGTTTCATTTCGCGCTGTTTTTACCCTTTAAAGAAAATGGGTATAGAGAAACGTTTCGAGAGGCAAAACCTGAGGAGGGAGAAACTAGAAGACAGTTCGCTGCTCCGCTAGCCGGGTATTTCGACCGGTGGATTGAAATAGCCTTTGTGGACCAGACATCTGAAGCCCTTCGGGATAGAGTGCTGGTTCAGCAGTTTTTGTTGAGCCGTTCTAGTCGTTTGTCAGTTGTTCACCTCGAGCGAGACTGCCGAACTTTACATTAGGTTGCTTCCAAAGCTAACCTATTATTGGAGGCCCAGACACCAACATGGGAAAGCAAGCCTAAGACAGAAACAGATCACTAAGAAGTCGGCCACAACCGAAACAAACAGAACTGCGAGTGGTGGAAGCCATAAAGTCCTGAGATATTTCATCTGCAATAAGCTTGGCCACAAGGTAGAAATTCCTGCAGCCGCCCGCACACGTCCCGAACAGTCACATGTTGGAACAGTGGCAAAACAGGACATCGAGCGGAGACCAGACGATCGACTCCAAGCGTCTTGTATGTTGAAGGAACCTGGCGACGAGAGCGCTGTCGAAACGGACGAGGCTTATGTCACTCTTCATTACGGTGCGAAAATCCGTGTGGTTAATTCAGCCGTGTAACGAGCGCCGAAATTTCTAGTTGAAAATATGACAGTAGAGGAGGAACGTCTAGGGGATCGCGATATAACAATCCTGAGGGATACGAGGTGCAACACGGTCATCGTTCGGAAGGAGATGGTATCCTTGGAGGCTTTCATAAAAACGACGGCACCCGCATCTTTTTTTTTTTTTTTTTTGCGCAGGGCTGTGTATTATTTTTGCCAAGGCAGAAATTGTTTCCAAGACACCTTACTTCACAAGGAAGATAGTGGCGAAATGTGCGAGCAACCCACTCTACGACCTCGTACGAGGCAACATGCCAATGGTGCGGGGGTCAACGAGCCAAACCCGAGATGGAACGAGCACGAAAAAGACGAATGAAACCGGAGCGACAGAAAACCAGACACCGATAAAAAAACAGAGGATGAGACAGAGCGAAAAGTCTTCGGTAAGTAAATCAAGATTAGCTTCTCAGAATGAGCGTCATAGGTTGCTTTGAACGTGAAAACAGGCAAAGGAAAGCGCATGTCAACGGCGAACGAGTTAAAGATAAAAAGGAACAAAAACAGTCTGATGCGACCACGTTCGGAACTGAGAGTACAGCAGGTGTCACCTCTATAACAGCCGAAGAGATGCTGAAGCAGCAAAAAAAAAAAAGGATGAGAGGCTAAAGGATGCTTTCGTAGCATCGGCAAGGTCATCTCTAAGCATGGTGGAAGAACGAAGCACGAAGCTTAAGTTGTATAGGTGTGTCTACAGGTCCGGGAGGGCGACCGACCAGATGGTTCTGCCCCGAAAGTTCAGACGAACAGTTGTGACAATGGCACATGATGGCATAATGTGTGGCCGCCATGGAATCAGCAACACAACTCACAATTCTTGTCGAAGAAGAATTTTTCTGGCCAGGAATGCAAAGTGAGATTCGAAGGTACATACGATAATGCGACACCTGCCAACGCACTCTGCCTAAAAGAGAGGTGGCTAGAGCACCGTTGGGCACCATACCTACCATAGCAACACCTTTTCCAAGGGTAGTTATTGATATTATTGGCCCGGTTACACTCAAGTCAGATCCGGAGTAAAAGTACGTATTGACGCCTATCTCTGCACTACCTTCATTATTTATTTTCTCTATCTACATATTGACAATGGTGGGCGTAGCAACTACCCAGTCTCAGTAGCTTTGTAAACTATCGGTACTCCAAAAGTTGCGGAAGCACTGATGGACATTTTCACGCGGTACGGCGTAGCGGAAGAAATCCTGACCGTGGGAAAGATTTTACATCAAGCCTGATGAAGGCGGTAGGCCGGTTGTTGTCGATGAAGCACCCGCTAACCAGTCTTGGACACGTTACTAAAAAAGTAAACAATTACATTTACAATTACACGAGGCTAAATTGTAACTAATTGCACTTACAATTACCATTACAAAAAAGTAAGCGACCCTTACACCAAATAGTAATCCGTTACTTTCGTGGCGTTACTTTCTACTTTTCTGTCCTAGAGTAACACACAAAGCACGAGAGTGCTATAAAAGCGTTTATTGCTGCCATTGGTCACACTTTTGTGACCCTGAACAACAGCTGGCTCTTGAAAGTCTCGTCGGCCGTCTTGCCTCGCTTCTAAATGAAGGTGTCATGTGAACACCCTTTCAATTGAGGCACTCACGATGCCTGACGCACTGCAATGCGTGCTTCTTAAGAAATATGAAACAGCTCTCCACCCTGTTGAAAGCGCAAAGCTATTCGTTGTTACAGCCGGAATTTGACGCCGTTAGAATTGGAAAATACGGATAATTAAACCTCAAATAAAATGAATGCATGCGAATATAATATTTGCGTGCATATATTATATAAACATAATTTAGCCGGCAAATATCGCCAGAGGGTGATATAAGAAAAAACCAGGACACGGTAATTAGACGTAACAATTAAATTATAGACTATCTTTTTATATCAATCTTCCACTATCTCTGAACACGTGCCTTGGTTGGGACGTCGGTGAATAAGAGGAGGATTTTTGCGGATATATAACCAGCACAAACATCAAAGGATCCTTCAGAAAGGAAAATTATAATGTCGACTAAAACGTAAATGTAGACACACGTATACCGTGCCTACCTTTTCCTTGACGCCGTCCAAACGCATGTAGCACTGGTCGGCCGTACCACAGCCCAGTGCTCTCCAGCTAAATGTCAGGGGAGGCAACGGCAGCGTCCCCCCACATCGACAGGAGGAATTCTAGTTTTGTGAAATAAGAGCTACATAAGAGTCTTACCTCCTGCTTTCACGTCTCGAAGATGTAAGCAAGCACGACGTGGCGAAAATAATCCCTGGAGAAGGGAACAAGAGGAACAAAGGACAAACACAAATCTCTAAAGACAGCTAGGTGACTGGTGCGCCACCGAAAAAATCCGCGTAGTCCTGGTATTGAACCAGGGACCTCTCCATTTCCAGTGGAGCGCTCCACCAACTGAGCTAACCATGGACTTAGATGTCAGTAGAGCAAATGGGTTTTATCAGCTGCCATCAATCGAACACCAACAAGGGTGAAAGGCTTGCATATTAAGGTTATGATTATAATGCAATTAACTGCAAAGGTGCAAGCGAGCTGGATAAAAATGACGAAAATAAGCAAAATGAAGAAACGTTTTTCAGTCGCGCACTAGTCACGAAGCTTTTTTTTGGAGATTTGAGTTTGTCCTTTGTTTTCCTTGTTTCCCTTCTCCAGGGATAATTTTCGTCATTCTGGTCCAGCTCGCTTGCACTTTTGCATTTAATTGCACTATAAAGCAAGCACCTTCTTTCTGAAGCCGATCATTCAGGAGCTAGGGAGCACGATTTTTACACCGCGGTACCACCAGCTCTAAAAATCGCCATATATTACCGACAACATGTCTTAATAATGTAAAAAAAACTGAAAAAAAAACATGAAGCACAAAAAGGATGACAGCCTCAGAGATGTGTGAAGCGTGAAGCTTTTAGAAGATTAGGTGAAAAGCAGCACAAAATCAAATCAACATTCGTATCTTCCAAAGAATATAGGTGCTCTAATGTCTTTTAAACAGTATGCCAGTTAATGTCACATTCCTTTTATTCGATTTCTGCGTTGAACTTTATTCAACGGAAAATGGAGCGCATCCCCCCCCCTCCTTTGTTGTGTTGTTATGTCAACTGTCGTAGTCACTATAACCGAGCAAGGCATTGTTAACTTTGCGATAAGGAAAGAGGGACATTGAAGACAAACAGACAAGACAAGCTTTCGACTTTCAACAAGACGTTTAGGCCCGCTTCAGACGGGGCAATTTCACCTAGCAGCTTGACGTCGCAACACCAGCAACACGTACCGCCCGCGTTCACACGGAGCAACCGAATTGCTTCGACTTGCCATCATCATCATGAAATTCGATTTTTCATCCACTATTTAGAGGCACAGCTACGCGCTAAAAACGTGTTTTTATATATTTGAATTGCGTTGAGAATACTAACTCGTCTTTCTGAAAAGGTTTATTTCCAAAAACGATCCATTTCAACCCAGAAGCAAGTCTTTTGTTGTCATCATCACCGGCACGAGTTCTCAAATATCGCGTCCCTGATTGGATGCAGCCGCTTCAAACATTGGCGCACCTACAGCGGGGGGGGTCATTCACCCCCCCCCCCAGAGCTCCGTGAGAAAATATTTTTGTGGGACATATTTTGACGATTTTTTTAATGTAATGTTCGCAACGAGGATCTTTAAGGGTAAATAAATTCATCGCCCCTTCCCCTCCTCCTCCCCCCCCCCCTCGCCGCTGCACTGGTGATGTGCACGGCACGAGCGAGTCATTTCCGTAATATAGAATCTTACATTGACAGATGACACACTATTACCAAAATTATATATGTGGTGAAAAGTGCTCATCTGATGCACCAATCTAGGTGTCCCGACCTTGCGCCCCTCGATACACTGTCCGAGCAAAATCCAAAAACCGCCGATGATCGTATTAACGCTAACAGTGTCGCGGTGTGTACAGTCTCCCGCAGTGGCGCACCCACGGGAGGGTGAAGGGGGGGGGGAAGGTTGAGGGTCCTAACCCCCCCCCCCCCCTGAGTTCTGTAGCGGTCAATCAGAACCCCTTCGCCCCCGTTGCATTGACGATGATGCAAACAACGTGACAGAGTTAGTACGAAGGAGTCAGGTCCGGATTCTTTTTTATCGTAAGTACATTGACAAATTACACTATTTTCTCAATTATTTATGCGGTAAAACGGGCTCATCTCAGGCCCCAACCTAGGTGTTAAAATTTTGCGTCCCTCGACACGCTGTTTCAGCAAAATGAATCATGAAATATGAAATGGAAATGAAATATGAAATACAAAATGAAATATACATTCGTATATTTTATTTTCCTTGAATTTCTCTATCTACTGTAGGAGATATAAAATCATTATTAATTCTATGTTCAGACATGTTTCTTATTCGAAGAAATAAACTCCCCAAAAGACGAAGCGGGACGTTGGGATCCAGCAGTTAACCGCTGTGTCGTTTTTGAATCGCATTCTGTCCCCAACTTTTAGAGAAAAAGCCTCAACACTTTAGGTTATCATTAACGCTTTCTCGTTTTTGTGTAGCGCGGAGAGTCTGGAATGTTGTATAAAAAAGCTGAGATATGCGTTACACACCATTCTTTCATATTTGTTTCCAAAAGATTTTTCAGAAGGATTTTATGTGAATTGATTGCATGGACTGCGTGCGTCATCACATTTCGAACCATCTAGGATCGAGTTATACATTTACTGCGTATTTTTTCAGGAAATGTTCTTGAAGGTGATAAGTTCAATTCAGCACGCTTCGCGCGTGTGGCCTTCGCCGACTTACGGTAGTCTTCGTTGGGGTCATGTCTTTTCTACGGCGGGCCTGCTTTGTGAGGGGTTTGAAGGATTTGGATTTCAGAGATAGGCTGGTCCCCGGCGGCTCCTCTCCCAACCTATTGTGACTTTGCCGAGGGGCCGTGGCTGGGCGCCGTCGAGACGGCGGACTGGAGCACTAGCGAAACTACGAAGGTGCGAAGTAGTTGTCGTGAACGGACTTGGCGTGGCGCCGAGTGGGCTCCGGCCGGTTGTACTACCGAAGATACGGGAGTGTCGCAGTTATGAAGGTCGTTGATGTAGACGGTGTTCGGCCATTTGCAACAAGGGGTCTGATGACGAACACGTCGCGAAGTGAAGTTCAGTCGGGTGGTATTAAACTTTAACGTAGATAGATTTATTTAACATAGTACATTGAAAATGTTGGGCGCGACCAGACGTCGCCGCCCGGCACTTTCCGTCCTCCAAAACCAAACAGGATCCCAGATTCCCACGCTATTTTTTTTTGGCAGATGGTCGGTCATAAAAGCATACGAGCAAAACAACAACACGCTCTCTTAAACGGACAACCAAAAGAAAACACAAAAGACCCCACGCTCTCCTCGACGGACATCGCAAGAAAGTGCCGTGAAGATGGGCGCTCCCACGAACCCGGCCCGCTCACACATGAGCGCAAAGCCGATATGTTTGGTACGGTTTACGACTCAAGACCACACCCGGCAGCCTCCCATGCATGGGGACCAGTGCATCCCGTGCTTCCCAATTAGGCAGACGCCCGCTCGAAGCGCCCCTGAAAGCGACATTGTCGTGACACTCCCTCCACTCCGGTCTTCCCCCGCCGCCTGGGGCGATCCTTCCGACGATACAGCTGCGCTTCGACACAAACCGACCAAAAAAAAAAAAAGGAATAATATGCTTTTACCTAACTGTCACTTCATGTTCTTTGCAATTGGCCATTGGACGGGGGTCACCCTGTAGGCTGTGGCTCTGTTGGGTGTTTTAAAATGATTTGTTGGCCGTCCCCTGCAGAGAGGGAGGAGGCGTAAAGTTTTCCTTCCGTGTTCTCTTTACGTTTCTCTCTCTCTCTCTCTCTCTCTGCTGTGCATTTTCTTACTCTTCCTCTTTCCCTTTTCTGTCTCGTTCTTTATCTTTATATTTATTTCTTCCTTTCCGCCAGGCCGACTTTTCGTGCACTTCACAGAAGCGATCGAATTCGGTGCGCCACCCCCTCACATCAGCATTGACATCCGGGCTTCGAGCTACACAACAAACTGCCGATTTTCATCTTTCTTAGAGCATTTACTCTACTGGTACTGCTCATTGTGCGCCCGTTCCACAGTGCAAGTCTAACAAATAATTGCTAAGACCGATCGGTGTGCGAATTCAAGAGTCCGCGATGACCTATATCACCAAGGCCGCCTCATTGAAGCGCCAGCCAAATTCAGTGCTTACCTACTACTTCCCTTAGAAAAATCGCGATATGGAGCCAACGGATGCATCACCATCGGAATATATGACTCCCAGCATTGAGAAGTCGATCATTCAACAGACGCCCTCATCCTCACCCTCTGACCGATCCGTCTCTGCCCAGCATCTTCCAGATTCTGCAGCGACTTACCCAAATGACTTGGGCATCTACGTTGGAAAGTCACTGTCAGTAAGTGTGACTAGATTTTTTTTCGGGAATCTTTGTCATTCTGTTGTTTTGTATACATAACGTCCAAAATTGTATGCTGCATCTAACTAATAAAATGACCTGAAAGTTAAAATCACCAACGTTAAGTTTGGGATTGATTTGATTTAACTTTTAGCAAATTTTAGAAATCACCCCTCTTTTTGGATGTCTTTCTTGCTTAATTTTGTTTCTTGTTCAAGTTATGTCAGAGTTTCTACGTTTCAAGTTTTTAAGAAAACGTAAGCGCACGAGTTAAATAAAAGTCGCAATATGTTCAATCCCAACGAGCATCCTTTTTTTTTTTTTTTGGGGGGGGATTTTATTATTTATCCGCGAGCTGACTAACAAGAGCAAAGCCGTAATCGTTTTATGACTCTTCCTTAAGACTATTTAAGCGAATATGATTTGCATATTTTACTTAACTGGATTGCCGGAACCTATTATTTCTTAGATTTACATGTATTTACTGAGACTAGTGCTGAGAGCCACTCTATTACGTTTGTTCAAATTGGCACACTAAATAAAACGACGAGCCGCAATAATCACGTTACGCAAAGAGAAAATGAAAATTAATGGTATTTTTTGGATCGACGTTCAATTATATTTCGTGTCAAGTAATCAAATGATTTAATGAAAACATTTCGAGTGGAAGTGGTTGTAGTCATGAATGTTGTTTTCATAATTTTCGTAACTCGCACATAATAATGGATTTAGGACAGTATGCCACGGGTTCGGCCACGTTTTTTCCTCCCGTTGTCCCGTGACTGGTCCCTATGCGTTACCGCTGTTGTTCGGATGGCTTGCACACAGGTCGGGCCTTATTTGCATGACAGGTAACCTCGTTCCACTGGTGTAATGTTGAGCAACAAAGTTTTGCAGACGGGACATCCTCAGTCACGCTAACGCTCACTTGTGAAAAAAGTGTGAAGAGAGAAAAAAGCACTTGAAATATGTGCATTTGTACTGAATGTTCATAGATATGAAGCGAAAAATAGGGACACTAACCAAAAAGTTAATTTTTGGTTATAGTCCCTATTTTTCGCTTCATGCCTATTCCTAACCAGGCAAAGGACTTCCCGACGTTTACTTTCAAATGTTCATAAAAAATTCAGACTTTATTTTTTGTTATCATTATGAAAATTAGATAGAGCAATAATATTTTGTATAGAGCTGGATGGCTATGTCCAAATATCAGAAAAGCCATTTTCTCAAAAATTACTTCTCCCCAACTTTTTACCATTTAAAGACCAGCCTGATTATACGCGGGTGCGATGTAGGAAAAATTCAAAAAGGTTACTGCTCTCTATGAATGTAAAACAACAGTTTCGGATAAATAAATGTACATACCAAGGAATGCAATCGTGTCGATGGGATTAAAATTAATTCGCGCAGTGCAAATAAAATTTCGCAATGACGCGTACAAACGAAAAAAAAACCGGATATAAAAAAAGGGTTAAATTACCCCCCCCCCCCCCCCCGGCCAGCCCTCTCTCCTCCGATCGGTTGTCGAAATTTCACAACCCCCCTCAGGCAAAAATTCTGGGTGCGCTGCTTCAAACGTCTTCAAATTGCTCCGAGTTGCTCGCTTGTTCGAGCCGGACCCCATCTAAGCAGTCGTGTCGATCTAGGGAAAGCTAGGGAACAACCCGCCAGCAACCTCAAAATTGCTGGAAAAGTTGCTCCCGTCTGAAGCGTCGGGGAGATAGAGAGGCGTCGGGCCGTCGGGGGAGGTAGAGAGGGAGGGTGGTGGGTGAGAGAAGCGTGAGCCATGTTACCCTGCTCGCAGCTATGCGTGCGACGGCGGAGGGTCTGCTGTGTGTCGATCGACATGTTGCCGACACGCAGCCCCGAGTACCGACGGTACCCTCGTTGGGAAAGAAGGGATGAGAAAGGAGGAGGGGGAGGTGGAAGAGCGCGGAGAAGAGGAGGAGGAGAAGGTGCGCCGGTGGTGCCCTCTTGGGGAAGAAAGGGAAGAGGGGGAAAGGGCCCGGAGGAGAGAAGGAGAAGTAAATACGGGAATTTTTACTTCTTTTTTTGTTTTTGGAGGAACCCTCTCGCCCCGAAAGAAGGGAATCTCTCGATCGGAAAGAGAAAGGGATGGGCTGGACGGGTTTGGGAGACAGATTTGATACGTAAAGACTCAAGGATTTCCCTGCCGAATCGAGATTTGTGACCGCCGAGAATTTCGGTTTTCGAAAACTCGGGGGTGCACGAGGGGCAGTTTTGGCGCGCGCCACGACAGGATGGAAGGAGTCCGGAAAAGGAGACGAGATCTCCTTGGCGTGCTCACGAAGACGGTCATTCACGCAGCGCCCCGTCTGACCGATGTACTCGGCTTCGCACGTAATGTGCAAAACCACAAAGCACTGCGCGTGCTGTTTTTTTCTTGTTTTTTGTACATGTGCACGTTCTGGGTTGGTGACTCGCTTGCACATGCCTCCCAATTTAAATTTCCATGTGAAAAGAACTCTGGTGTCAAATCGATGTGCAACTGCGCGCAGTCGGTGTGCCGTGTTGTGGGAGTAGGGGATGCACGCAGGGCGGGCAGACCGGGTCCCGGAGGGAGCCTCCTTTGGGAGGCTCCTAGACTGCAGGATGAGTATCTTGCTGATGTTATCTAGGAGGTCCACCGGGTAACTCGCCCTCCGGAGCCTGGTGGCCTGCAGCGACAAGCTCCCTCTGATCTTGTGATCGCAGGACTTTTTGCACGAGGAGGAAAGGAGAGACTGAACAGTTCCGGACTTAACGGTTTTTGAATGATGTCTATAGAAGGAGAGGACAGGTTTCTGGGAGCGCTGTTGAAAAGAACACCATAGACCGTGAGACGAGTGGGTTAGCCCAATCTCGAGGAATCGGAGGCCCTCCTGAGTAGGGTCTTCCTTTTTGAAGGTGAGGCCGCTGGCGTTAGTTTCGAATGCCTGAAGGATGGAAACAGCTGAGATGGAGACAGGATGAAGAACGAGGTAGTCGTCAACGTACCGGAAGATCTTACATTTATTACCCGAGCGAGCAAGATGCTCCTGCACCGCGCGATCCACAAAAGAGATAAATGTTGCAGAGGATCGGCGCGAGGCAGGAACCGATACACACGCCCGACCTCTGAATGAAGACTCGTTTCTCGTGCTCAACCAGAGTGGAGCCCATGTAGAGCCGGAGGAGATCGAGGAAGCCTCCGACCGGGATTCCGGACGTGTTTTGGAACCTCGTCATTCCATCCAGGTCAATTGCCTCAGACACATTAAATTTGTTTGCACCAAGAGTCCGGTTCTTTTTTTCAGTGTGCTTCCCCCTTCGCCGTGGGTTAGCAAGCTGACAAGTTGAGAATTGAAAACAACCAAACTACGAAAGAGCAAACTACAGGAGGACGCTTAAGATTCGCCTGCAAAGGGGTACGGAAACATAATTTTAGTGCTCTTTTTATTGCTTGGAAATGTACCAAGTCGCATGAGCACCTGAGAAGAATTAGTCTTTCGTTTAGAAACGCAAGAAAGGTAATTTTAAAGCGATTAAAACGATTTTTCACTCGCACCTACTGACTGGGGGACCAAAGCATTGTTGGCGGATCGTGAGGTGATGCTCCTCCCGCTGTGGCGCAACCCTCGCCAGTCCACCGTACTCATATACACCTTTTCTACGTGGGCGCCGCCATCTTTAATTCTGGAACTTCCGGTATGCGTGAAAACATCGCTTTCTTCTCGCCTCGACAGTAGAACGTGATAACATTTTAATTGCAACCGTCAGTCGTTCTTGTTATGACCCTTCTATACTTTTTTACTTGTTCGGGCCTCTAATCTCTTGCTTTTGTTCGGAACGTATACCGGATACGGGGACAACGTGGGTGGGTGCGAGGCTAAACGAAAAAGGTGTATTGACAGCCGTGAACGCAATGACGCAATCGCGCTGCATCGTGCGGCGCGCGATTGTTTTAGAACCGCCGAGTTGTTTCTCCGTTTCTTGATCAGGTTTGCATGAAGAACGCAGCGTAATTGCACGACAGCGGGCTGTGGCAACAGAGTGATAATCGGCGATACGGCGACCCAAGGGTTGCCGAACGATGAGCAGTTCCGAAGCGTGTGGATCCGTCTCGCGCGACCGTCGTCGCTCGGGCGCCGGTGAAAACCGGTTGCCCACACGGCAACCATTTTCGCATTGAAGTCTATGGAACATTGAAGTCTATGGAACAGAACCAGCCAACAACCGGCTGGTTCTGTTCTATCTTTATTTACTGCTTGGCTCTTCATTTCTCTTGCATTCGCCGGTCGTTTATTTTTTCTCCCAGTATGTGGTTCTCTTTTGCTGTCGTCGACATTACAGCAATGACATCCACATTATGTTTTTGGCCACGGAGCTTCATCACTAGGCATTCTGAAAAATATGCAATGACGAAATATTTAAAGGAGCACAGCTTGTAGAGGTAAGGCTTAAACAAATGTTCATTTAGATCACATGCCACATTACTTTCAGGAATAGTTTCATTTGGAATAGCCTTTAATAATGACGCACTTGAAAATTGCAATTGCGACATGCCCCATAAAATCAATCATTAAAAAGTTAATTCACAAATCTTGGTTAATTAGTCAACATATTGTGACGGTTATCCCCTTATCTATGTCCGCCGAGCCCCACAAATACACAGTGAGAAAGGCATCCACGTAACTCTCGCCCCCTTTTTTTTAAAAATTATGTTCGAATTAAAATTGCACATTCTGTATAATGTCAAACCCGATTATATCAAACTATTCCTTGTATCAAACTCTTTGTGAAGAGACAAGTAGCTGCAATAAAAATGCATAGCAAAAAATGCGGTTACATTGAACGAAAATTGCACTGTCTCCCGATAGATTGAACTGCCAAGAGCGCCATTTAGCTCTGCAAGCTGGCTTTCCCCCAAACTATTAGGGGAAAGCCAGCTTGCAGAGAAAGCTGGCTTACACTTATGCCTGACTGTGCAGGCCGCTAGCAAACGCCAAGCGGGCCGCGTGTTTGAGACCCGACATATGGTGCCCCTCTCCATCTAATGTTTGAGCAAGCCAAGATCCAACCATTAAAAAAATAAGTAGAATGCTGATGCTGAATTCAGTTTAGAGAAAGTGATTAAGAGTGTTCAAACACCCTACCGGTCATTGAGAGTACTAATATACATCACATAATATAACCCTGCTTTTGTTTGCCACTGCATGACAAGTACTTAGAGCTACTGTAATTTTACATAATACCTACTGGGAGTTCACGTTGTTCCATGGGCACATCGAAGTGACCAGATAAATGGGCATACTGCGCTGATTTATTACAAGGGCACGCCTGAAAGTGGTGGCTTCAGCATTTCAAATATCAGGACATAAACCCCCTTCAGTCAAAAGAAGAAGAAAGGAGAGAATTGTTGCAAATTGCAACAATTCTCTTCTTGAAAAGAAAATTTTCTCAGAGCCTTTTTTTTTTGGTGAAGACATCAGATACTGTTCAGGGCCACTGTGGCATGTATTGCAACTGCAAATGATTGGAATAAAAAGGAAATGCCCTACGCATTGCTTACTTCATATAACCAAAATAAAAGCCAGTGAAAAAAAATCTGGTGTTTCCACGTGAAGTATAAACAATATAGCTTTTGTGTTTTACTTAGGTTACCTAATATTCCCATAATTTTACTGAAAGCTTCCACCATTATGTTACACCTGTGTGCTCAATCCCGTCAGTTTTATGCGGCCCATCCAAAGACCACCGAAACATTGTGAACTCCAGTATGATACCAACTAGCTGCCAAGATAATGCCCTGATTGAGAAGATTTTTCAAATAACTGCTTAGGTTACGTTTGCGTGGGATAATTTGCACTCGCCTCTTAGGAATGCCACTTTCTTGGGTGTCAGAGGCAGCCTGCTGTCCTTGTTAAGACTGGCATTCGACGCCACTTCGGTCACAGTCCTCTGCAGAAGGACACTGGACCCCACAGAGCAATGGCCAGGTTCTTCACAGCAACGCTTGGCCTTATGTCCTGGTTCACTTTGTTGTCACCCCAGGCTTTCCACGTCACCTTGACATCAACCGTCGTAGAAATGTATCTATAAAAAAATTAAAAGAGGAGGCGAAACCGATGTATTTGGTGGTGAGATCCTCTTTTCATGAAATGCTGCTTCGTGCATATTGAATAAAGTAAGCTTTCGTTACCTTAACCCCTTTTCTTAATCGAATCATATCCAAACGTCCTCGGAAGCGCCTATACAACAGTACTACGCTGCTCGAGCTATCAAGCTCTTTTGTTACGTCCCCTGATTCTGCTGCTGTCGAACTGCAAGGGGTACTGGGTGACAAGCCCTCTTGTAGCGTCGGCTGCTGGCGAAGATTATTTGGCCGGCTCAGAAAAACCTGACAGTGCGCTCACTCGCTGACCGTACGCCTTGTGATCTCGCTCATCCCTTTCCAGCCCTCTTTGCCTCCTAGCCCAGCTCCTTAGATGGTGTTCCAAGATCCCCCTCCCCTCCCCACCCCGCCCCCTGAACTTTTCGATCGGCATAATGGATAGAGAACATGAGAAGATGCGAACACTGATTTCGGTTGCCGGTGCAATGCGCGCCACTTTTTTACCTCTGTGCGGGGCTATTATGCAACCTCGAGCGTGGCTGGGGCTATAAAACCAATGCCTTAAAAGAAAAGAAGCCACTTTATGCTCCAAGATTGCTGGAGTTTCATTCCCATGTACCTGGTGAACACAGGAAGAATAGACCATTTTCAAAACCTAAGCAAGCAACATTGACGGTCGCCATTTCTTGGACACGAAAGCTGTGATTGGATCGAAGTCCACGTGGAATGCTGACGTTGCACTCACGTCTATCCAAGCCAATCACTGACGTGGCGCTTGTTTCCACCGCGCACTCGGGATCCGCGTTTAAGAAATGGCAGCCTTGGACATGCGCACACTTCTGAAAAGGGTTTATTGTATGGGCCAAAGGTAATTAATGGGGAATATGATGCTCCAAGTCTTTCTGCCCTATGCACTCAAAATGTTGAGCTGAATGGTAAAGATGCAGGTCTAAACTTTCTACAAAGAGATGCCGCCTTAGATATGTTTTTCAAGACATTATAAACTTGGTCCTTACACCACTGCTGGTGAAGTGATGCAACACCAAAAAACAATAATTTGTGGCGATAGTGCTGAAAGAGAGATCTCATTTGAGCAACATTTATCGAGATCTACATGGTGAATGACAAATTGTCGAGGCCTTTTCATCATGAAGACATTGTGCAAGCATAGAAATGCTTTCTATCCAGAGGTATCTCCTATAAAGCAAAAAATTACCAAATCAACTTACCATACCACGTACCAGGAAGTTTAGGAGCTGATATGGATCCACCTCAGCGGGTGCTTTAGCAGATGCCTCAGCGGATGCAGGGCCGACTGTACCAGCTGCTCCATTTAAGGTTGCAGGTATTGCAGCTGCACCACCCAAGGCTGCACCCGTGTGGCACACGCTCTGCATCACAGGAGCTGGTGCTGCTGCCACTTGTTCTGTGAAAAATATAAAAATATATGACATGCGTCACAACAGTGTGCAGCACTGCCACAAGATGTGCGTGGTGCTACACTAAAAGCTGAGAGTGGGGTGGCAAGTATATACCAATTCAATCAACCACCCACCAGCTTGGAGCAATGTGGCTGCACTCCTGCCCCTGTGCATACAGGGAGAGCAGTGCCACATAACACAAGGCTGATTGCAGTTTGGTCCAGCCCATACACAGCTTCTATGACACCGTCAGCCAAAAACTTAATAGGTATAGTAAGGGTCGTGGCCATGACATTTATGATGCTGTAGCTTGTCAAAGAAAGTATGTTGAATGCATACCATGCTCCTGCAGTCAAGTATTCGTGGTTAGGAAATAGCACAGAATATTTTTCATAAAAATCTACCGCAAAGCTTTGCAACTCAGGAGTGTTCTGGAGAGTTTTACAGATCATAGCTTCTTGACTACACGGCTTGATAGACCAAGTAAAAGGTTTTCGGACATATGTGAGGGAGAGATCTACAAGAATCTATGCAAAGAGTCAGCAGTTCGTGGAGATCAAAGTTCGGAACAGGTGTGACAGAATTCGGCACGACAAATATGCCAATGTTATTATTTATTTTTGCAACATTAAAATGACTCTGAAAGTGCGACCAGCTACAGGGTGTATTCACACAAGTCTTGTGAGTGTTGAATTGTAGGTACAGCACCCTGGTTTTGTCCATCTGCGATATATGACAAAATACCACAGAGACCAATACTGGAAACTTCTCTGAAAACCAATCGGCACGGTGGCGAAGGACGAGAGTGGCACTGTTCACCACTCTCGCCTTCGTTTGTGTTTGTGTGTTGCTACTAACAAGCGCACCAATGGGAAGGCTTTAGCCATTATTGGGAACACTAAATAAACAAATACAAAATACAAATACAACACACACAGCAACACTGCATGCAAGTAGTGATGCACTTCTGTTGTCAACTCTGCATTCTGCTTACAAATTAAATGCGCAATTTCCCTACAGGCTTTCATTCCAAGCGAGTGGCATCAGAATTGCTAAAGGCCAGCCCATAAACACAGTCTGTGTTAAAAACAATCCTAGCAGCAATAAGTTGCTATTATATTGCCCAATATGTGGAGCACCTTACCATAAACAGCCTTGGCAGTCTTCCATGAAGACTTCAGCAGAGGAGACTGTCATTCTGTGTCGTCTCAGGACACTCGCATCAGGATGGTGAAAGTGAATGCCAACTTCTGCTTCGCAAGGGCTGCAGTAACTATAAAGATGAAAACACAGAGTAGAATATACAATAAAAATATCATGGACCAACTTGAAAAAAGTGTACAAAAAGACAAGGGCAAAAGGACAGGAACACGTAGGACACAGACAGGTGCACACTAGCAACTCAATCTATTGAACACAAAAGAAAAGAAGAGAGGATCAGAGAAATCAGAAAGGCTGTGCTAAGAGAACTGAGCTTCAGGAACCGGGGCACGAGGCAAAGATGTCAGGTAGATTGTTTTACAGACACTCTAGAATTAACAACAGCCTTTCCATGTAGTAAAGTGGTGAGTTCATTCTAATTGAACATCTTAAAAAATAGTACACAAAAAAACAAGGAATAAAGGGGAGGAATGCATACACTACATACAAGTGCAGACTCCCAAGTCACACAAATTGGAGAAGAAAAAAATAAAGAATGCGGAAGGAGCTTTAGCAAAAGTTCAAACATGTCTAAGTGGAATGTGCTAATTCACCCATATGCACAAGACTAAAAACAATTTCCTTGGTAGCTTAGGTAACAGACGAATGTGCGGACACATTGGTTGCCCATACTACGAATAATAAAGGCCTAAAATAATCCTCTTGTATGTTTTTCATAGTATATGCTAATTATTCACGTTTCTTCTAAGGATGACATACACGAGCAGTGTAAACAGTGCATAGATAGCTGACAGCCTATCGTGAATTTTAGAGAGAGATTGAGCTGTTTTGATGTATTAGCCATCCATCTGTTACCTTAACTGACGAGGAAATTATGTTTTTAAAATCTGCTCTTGCTAATGGGTGAATCAGTGCGTTCCACTTGGGCCTCTGCTCGAGCTCCTTCCGCATACTTTATTTCCTTCTTCTCTGTTTATGCGAGTTGAGAGTCTGCACTTGCATGTGGTCTATGTGTTATTTTCCTTGTCTCCTTGACTTTTTGTGAACTATTTTTCAAGGTGTTCAATTAGTACCAGCTAACCAACTTACTACAATCATGCAACAACCAAAAACAATTACAACCTACACCATTCGCTAAAGGCAGTACCAAAGTTTGAGTGAGGTATGAACACTATATGCTTACACTGAATAAAATATACCTTCCATAAACTGGCGAGACACCACCCTAATTAAGGATAGGCTTGTGAATTTCCCAAGAAGCCCAGAAGCGGCGTCAAACATTTTCGGGGGTCCAAATTTTTGCGATCGGGAGCGGTATGCTATGCATTAATCACCATGGGGTGAATTTACCACGGCACCAATTTTTGGCAATTCTTTTCTGATTACGAATCGCGAAAATGAGGTCGTTTGCAGACGACTGGGCGGCGGAAGCAACCGGCATGCTCGCTCGATCAATCAATCGCTGCCTTTTGCCTGGACCAGCTCTCCGGACGCAAATACGCACACAGAATGCACCCGTAGTGTCAAACCTTGAGCTTCGGCGATGGAGGGGCACCGCGCTCTTCCAGACATTCTAGTTTACCAGTAAACAATACGGTGGAGGGAAGCAATCAAACCCCCCTCCTCCCTCCCCTTCCTTTTCCGCCTTTGCCTGCCCGCCCGCCCGCCCCCATGTGCCAAAAATTTCCGCCGCCGGAGCGGTACGCAGCGCTCACCTGCGCAGGTAGCCCCATGTGCCAAAATTTCCGCCGCCGGAGCGAGTACGCAGCGCTCACCTGCGCGAGGTGAGCCCCCATGTGCCAAAAATTTCCGCTGCCGGAGCGAGTACGCAGCGCTCATCTGTGACCGATAATTAGCGCGAGGATGGAGTGCTCTGCATCGGGGAAAAAAAGAAGAAAAACAGCCTCGCATAACACCATTCGCGCACAATTAGTAATAATGGTAAAAGCAAGTGATCTGGAGACAATAACAAGCATTTAAAACGGAGGAAAGAATAATCTAGCCCTAACGAACAAAGAAAGGAACTTACTTTGGAACGACCGTGCCACGATCTTGGCTGTTGAGCAGATTCGACGTAGTTCCACGGCTCACAGTCGCTTCCTTCTTTTTCGGACACATGTGAAACTAAGGTGAACTCCACGCATCACGACTAATCGGTAAATTTACCTTAAGACAGATATATGAAACACACGGCAAGCACGACCGACGAAACGTGCAAAAACAAGGTTGTGGATTGGATTGAATTGCATTCGTTGGCTATTATGGATGCCTAGCGACTTTACGGAGGCTAAGTTCGCGTATCTTCAACACGCTTGCAATAAAACGATCAGGAAAGCGCATTAAAAACTATTAGCAGACACAGTAATAATAAATTATTGAGTATTTCAACATTGCCACAATATTAGAAATACGATCCTGAACAGGTAGCAAAAATTAAATACGAA
>JAZHYW010012523.1:0-72856 GCA_037355805.1 Ixodes ricinus
TTTGAGGCTGCCGATTTTTGTGATGCGATTTATAGTTAGTTTTCTTAGATGTGCCCCACTTCTTTTTTGTATAAAATGTTTTGCATATTAGTAAGGGTGGGCGAATATTCGAAATTTCGAATACGAATCGAATATTATACATTTAATATTCGTATTGCTGCCTGGAGGCTTTAACCTCAACTGGTGGCGTCCGTGTCGGTAGCGGTAATCTGCGAGTTTATGTTCCCTTGTGACTCCTGACTTTTTAAACTGTGCTCACTTTCGCGTTCGCCCACCCGTGTTATGGCGGATGGAGGTGATTGCGGGGAACCGTCTGCGAAGCGGAGGAACGAACGGGAAACGGCACCAAAACGAAGAGACAGCAGCGCTATTTGGAAATATTTTGCGAGGGTGACGGCATCGACAGCGCAATGTACGGCCTGCGAGGCAACGCTTAAAACGCCCACAGGTACGACAACGCCCCTTGTCAACGATATCAAGGTACATCCTGCGTTGTTGAAAGAGTGTCGTGGGATTACCGCTGGTACGCCAGGAAAAGATCAACCGACGCTGACGGACTTCGTGCGCCGCACGGAGCCCCTGCCAGAAAAGAGGGTGCGAGCGCTAAATGACAAGGTGGCCGCCATGGTGGCGCTTGGTTTACAGCCTTACAGCATTGTGGAAGACCGCGGCTTCAAAGAACTTCTGACAGAAGCCGTTCCCAACTATCGCCTACCATCCCGCTCTACACTCTCGCGCGTGCTTGTGCCACGGATGTATGACGATACCCGAAAGAAGGTGAAAGCAGAGCTCAACAGTGCCTTTGAAGGTGGCACTACCGTTGTTGCCTTCACAAGCGACATGTGGACATCGCGCGCTAGCGTAAGTTACGTAAGCTTCACCTGCCATCTTCTCACTCCAAAATTCATGATGAAGCGGTTCACTTGAGCACTGGACACATGGCTGCCAGTCACAGTGCTGTAAACATCGCAACTATGTTGGACGAAAATGTGCCGTGACTGGGAGATACCCGATGAATGTGCGAAGTTCATTGTAACGGATAACGGGCGCAACATCCGTGCTGCGATAAGGAGACTTCCGTGGACTGAAAGAGCGTGCTTCGCGCATACGCTTCAACTGGCGATTAATGACGCGAGATCCCGTTCGCCGGCCATTGATCGCCTGTGCAAGAAAATTAGGCATATTATGGGACATTACAAGCACAGTTCATCTGCTCAGAAAAGGCTTGAGGAGTGCCAAACTAAGATGGAAAAGGACACACTACGTCTGGTGCAAGACTTGTAGAGGAGATGGAATAGCCAGTATCTAATGTTGTCTCGTCTTCTGGAACTCAAAGAAGCAGTCACTGTGGAGCTTGCTACCTCGAACTGTGACTTCGATGGATCGTGTTCATCAGAGTAGAAAGATGCTTGTTTGGTGCCACTGTTATTTCCTGTACTGAGAAGTATCCGTCTTTGTCCTCCCATGTTCCAATGATTTTTGGTATGCTTCACTCTCTAGGTAACTGTGCTGAGGCATCAGAATTTCCCGCAGAACTGATAAAATTCATCAAGGCAAGGTTCACTCTGTATGAGGAGGACAAGGAAGCATGCCTTGCTATGTTCTTGGACCCACGCTTCAAGTCCACTTGTTTTAAAGCCGAAAAAAAAAGTATGCCTAAAAGCTCTGGTGCTGCAAGCGCTAGCCTCATGTGATGCTACTGAAGAAACCCAGCCATAAGCTGCAACACAGTCACAAGAGCAAGGCGCAACGCCATCAGCAGATGTTTGGCAAGCATTTGACCACTTAGCCAAAAGTACAAAGGAAAGCAAACTGGTTTCAGCTTCAGAATGGGAAGTTGCAGCGTATGCGGAGGAGGCACTGCTAAAGAGAGAGAGAGTGATCCGTGTGAGTTGTGGCGAACTGTCGGGTGCTTAAGATATCCGAGTCTGGCGAAGCTTCGCATCAAACACCTGGCAATACCTGCTATTTCAATGCCGAGTGGGAGAGTGCTTTTGGAGCTGGAGGTGTTGTTTCCGCTCGAAGGAGCGCCTCCTAGCTGGCCATGTGCAGCAGTAGATTTTTCTGCTTGACAACTTGTAATCTTCCCTACAACTAGAATTTTCGTTTTTGTGTTTTTATTCTCGTTAACACTAGTAAGGCGTTCCGACATGTGAGAATAAAAAGGCTGTGAATAAATGCACATGCCTTCGACTATTCGATATTCGATTCGATATTCGAAGCTAACTATTCGCATTCGATTCGTATTCGAAAATATTAATATTCGCACACCCCTACATATTAGTATTTTGCACGTCACTCGCTTGTATTGCATTTATTGGTATATGCCTCGAATTTGTATATCGATGTGTTTTATTTTTTGGTTTCAAAAGTGCTTATATGTATTTTACTTGTTGTTATTTCCACTTCTGCTTGGTCTGGTCTGGCCTGCAGTATGTTCTAAATAAAAAAAGATACTAATAATAGCTTTGAGTTTATTCCTTAATCATTCCAACCAAAGCTCGGTGATCTGACGTCCCCGAGAGCTCTTTTCACTTCCTCTCCCCTAGTTTCTGCCCGCATAGTAAAGTATCTAATCGTACTGGTGAGCGGCCGTTTTTTGTTCCCCCTACAGCGCGATGCACGTTAAAGACCCAAGTTTCGCAGCCGTATATTTCACAGGCTAAATTTCTCTCTACAACATTGAACCAGTGTCGCCATCTTGCTCTCCAAGCATTTACAACGTTACATATTTTTTTCTGTGCCAGCTGAATGAACCATTATCCGATTTCGATTTATCCAAATATCCTTCGGTTGTTGACCTCTACGTCCAAGATGTACGACACAAGGAGCATTCGAAAAGGGCATTTTCAAAAACAGACGAGTATCAGCGGCTGTGGCGCAGCGTGACGCAGTCCCTCTTCTTGTACGTCATACAAGAAACACGCGGGTGTTCGCTGCGTTACAGACGTGGAAACAAAGTTATCTGCTGACGCGCTCCAAGCAAGTTCCAGAGCACATTTGCTTCGTACAAGGTTCGAAGATGTCTAAAAAACATTTCTGTATGATCAATGTGAGATGACAGTCATACAAGTAAGAAACACAACTCAGACGGTGTGCATACCGACTCTCTTTCGTATGTCGTATTAGCAGCGTGATTGAGGCTTTAGGAGAGACCCCACACAGATGGTCCATGTCCGAATATAACGTAAGGGTAGCCAGCCAAGTAAAGTGCATAAAGAGAAAAAGGAAAAAAAAAACATGTTAGGCTCGAAGAAAGAACAAGGCACAGATGTTCCGATACGTGACGCAAGAACAGAAGTAACATACGCGTTCGCTAATTCAGCCTGACCTTAGAGGGCTCCAGCTGGGACGTCCACGTGACGGCGAGCGCTGGACGCTCGCCTCGAAAGGTGTTCGCTAAAAAGTCACTCATACGAGCTGCGATCAAGGAAGTTACGGCGGCTCGCCAATCTGCCGCTGCTGTAGTCATCGTTTTCGGTTTCTCGGACGTCAGCTCGCTCGGCAAAGGGTCTTCGAGGAACCATGACACCGAAGCTGCGCACCTACGCGTTCATCGGTCTGTGCTTAACTCTGACTACCTGTTTGCTCAACTATTCGGCGTGTGTGAACGGCGGTGCCGTCGATGTGAGCGCGAAAACCTGCGAAGACCACATCGTCCGTCCCAAGGTGAACGTCACGCTCTTTTACGAGTCCCTGTGTCCCTACAGTAAGGCCTTCATCACGACGCAGTTATTTCCAACGTACACCAAACTAGAGGAATACATGGAGTGTCGCACTTGTGCCTTTCGGCAATGGTAATATCAATGCGAATGGTCTTACGGAGTACGAAGACGTACTACTCGGTCACTTGCCAGCACGGACAGAACGAATGTAAAGGCAACACAATCCAGGCCTGCGCCGTTAAGTACTGCGAAAGGACTGAAGCGTGGTTGTCTCTTGATTGCGTGCATGTCAGTGTTCTACGACCCTCACAACCAAGGCAAGAAGTGTGCTGAAAAGCTTAACTTGACGGCAGGAGTGGTCGCTAGTGAGCAAGTGCGTCAATAAGGAAGGCGAACAGATTTTGCTTGAGATGGGCAGGCGAACTGAGCAACAAATTCCTCACGTCACTCACGTGCCGTATGTTGTCATTGGTAGTGTCTACGATAGACTGTCCGAATCTCAAGCTGTGAAGAACCTCTTCCAACTCACTTGCAACATGCTCGGCGAACACAAACCTCCAATATGCAAGGCCGAATGACCAGTTAGCCGCTGTGGAAATTGTTGCTGTTATAGAAGTAATTTATTTGGCTGAAAAACGGAGAATGTTGGCTAATATAAAAGTGACAGATACTCACTAGCTGTGTATTTGTCGTTTGTTGCGTATTTGATGTATCTATAAAATGCTATCGTTTTTTATGTTTTAATTGTTGTCTAATTATGTTTTATTGGTAAATGATTTGGGCTTAGTTCTGCCTTAAACGTTTTACTTGCTATAATTACAAACTTCTGTAATTATTTTCGCTGTTGCATGAAATATAGACAGACTCAATCGCCAATTTAATGTGGTTATTAATTTGATTCTGTTCGTTTTAAATATAGTTCTTAAAATTCGGTTGAAAATGAAATGCAGAGTGATTAAAATCTACGTCGGGTACATTTGGTGCTCCAACGTACCATGGACAGATGTGCTTAATTTGTGTTTGCTTAGAAAACAGCATGATACGAGGTTGAAAAATTATGATGACGGATATTATTTTCACTCGCCGCCATAGATGGGCATTCATTGCTTCCAGCCCGTCCCGACGTCCGGCTGACGTCATGTGGCAAAGTTCATTTCCCGTCGTCGAGATTTTTGTACTTGAAACTCTAAATTTGAGATTTTCAGGAGCCCGCACTGCAAACAATGTGCTCTAACATGGCGTCCAGTAAATTCTCTACTCGAAATCAATGATTTTGTGCTGATCGAGGCCTATGTTTTGTTGCACTCGTAAAGCTTTGGTCAGACTTCTAATACATTACTCAAAAGACAGTCTGTCGACACTCTCTGTGGCGTGTCTTGTGGGAAGGTCCTGTGAGATTAGTCATACGAGACACTGTCGGCAGACTATGTTGGAAGCATAGATATCTGTGAAGTAAACATGGGGCGAACGTGCTTGAGCATGTCCGCAGACAATTCCGTCATCCTGCCTGCAGCAAACTCAGAACGCGGCATCTGGCAAGCCGCCATGTCTCTGCATGCGAGTACATGTAGAGAGACTGTCGCGCTCTCGCCTCATTTGCGTCAGTTTATACTGAACGATTCCACCTGCACGGGTGGCGAAACGTTTGCACTTTTGTTGATGTCCCTGTTATGATAAGCTGGAGTGGAAGTTTTCAATCACAAGCTCCGCCTCTAGCACGCGCTCCTTGCCTGTCGTCGGGCTTCGGCTGTGCGTGTACGAAGTGCAAGACAACTGCAAGCCTATAGACGCTTTGCAGCAGCTGTGCATGGGCGCCGCCATAACCAACCTTCAGTTTTTGTTTCCTCTTATTCCATTTACTTCACTTCATTAGTACCACAGCAGGGCAGGTTACTGCCATTTTGAGCTTCCGCTGCGTCCTTTTCCACAGCATTGGCCTTTGTGGAGGCTCGTCAACGCCCGCTTTAGTGGCTCGGCATCTGGGAAAGACAAGAGAAGGTCAGTAATGGCGGCTGTAATTTGGCGCGCGTTAAGCGTCTATTAAGTCCGTTTCCCTATGACGACACCAGAAGCTGAGCATGCGCGCTCTTAATGCAGGGCTTGTCCGCAAGCAGAGCAGGAGGTCGCGCCGGTAGCCTTGCGTATTCAAGTCAGAGAATCGATGTGCCATGCGACACGCGCTTGCACTATGACATGTGCAATTGCACGGGCTTGTCTGCACGAGCAGAGACGTGGCGGTGGCCAGTCGCCTTGCTTGCAATCGTCATAGGCGACATGCGCGGTCGAAGTGTCGCTGTAGTCGGCTTTCCACGATTGGCCGAATGCTAAATATGACGCCAGCAAAGATTTTTCTTGACAGAAATAAGAGTATGTAAGAACTGATTTTGACGGTGTTGGCAGTGTTGGTTTCAGAGCGCAATGATTTCAAGCTTCCACCATGCGATTACAAACACCATCGAACTTGTTGTTCGCCAGGAAATGACGTCACGAGAGGTAACCATAAGAGGCCGCCACCAAAACATCTCGCCGCTAATAGGCCAACGCGCTGTTTCCAAACAGACCCTGACGAGGTGTGGGCAAACGCCGCAGTTTCCGCACGAGGTGTGGCCACTGCGCGTGCGCAGGAACCACATTCGCGTGAAGCTTCTGCGCATGCGTCCTGCCAATAGCAGCGCCACCGCAGCGGCGTGACGTCAGCGCCGCGTGTTGGTGTATAGACGTTTTGCACACGCGCCAGATTACAGCCGCCATTGCTGACATTCTCTGGTCTTACCAGACACCGAGCCAGTGAAGTAAAAAAGCAAAACAAAACAAATTAGTCGTTAGTGGTTTATACAGCAGGAGTCTAGGCTGTCAGAACGCGGCGACATTGTAACCCACTGTTAGATGAGCAATTTAGCCAGTGCAGTACGACTGCTAGCCTGGGGTCTTTAACGTGCACCACGCAGTAATGATGCACGACCGCACGCCGGTACGATGCTATCTAGATCGAAACGGGCATGGGTGGGTGATTGAACTCAGGTTCTCAGGGTTCTGCGGTGCGAGCTTTCTCTCCACATGCTCCGAGCTGGTGTGCGCAAGTCCACTCGGCCAATGGTCTCTTAGTCGGTGAAGCAGGCGTTGCCGAGATGATGAATAAATGTTTAATACAGAAAGTTACATCGAGCCCTCTTGACTGAAGTCATCTGGGTCGGGGATGATGGGATAAGGTAGGGCAATAAAGGTGATTTAGAAGAGGGAAGAGAGACCTGCTGACTTGATGAAGTCCAGTAGGGAGTCGAGGATTTCCTTGCGGGACTCCGCTTCCCCAGTTGGGGTGATCCATTCTGACTAGCTTGTTGGTCTTTGAGCAGTGGGAATTTTGTTTAAATAATCTTTCCTGCACCGATGGTGTTTAGGGTATTCCCAGTACATGTTATGTATGCCTGCCATGGCTTGCCATTCGTGGCGTTGTTCGTCTGGTGGAGGTCCCAGTTTCTTCCTGTCGTCTATTACTTTCCTTGCCGCAGGAGTCACTGGAGTGCCGCTGCGGAGTCTGTCTATACAGACCCTACTCCAACGGCCGTAACTGGAGGGTACAGGATGTTGGTCTATAGGGATGAGGCTCTTTAGCCTTTGATCCCTTAAGATTTTCTCCTGAGCCTTTGCTTCGACTGGTTCTATATCGTTAACTTGAGGGGTCGTGGCGACCGGGCCCGGGGCGAGCGAGTATAAGTGAATCAGCTCTGTAGCCATTTGGTGGGCCATCACATTGCCGGGTATTTCAGAGTGTCCCAGAATCCACTGTATTGTAATTTTTCGGGGTGCTTGTGCCCTTGCCATTCGGTTGAAGTTGATGCGTTTGACCGTCTTGCCTAAGCTGCTGCTCTTTCTGCACTCAGCTACGGCTCCTGTGGTGTCTGTAAAAGCCCGAATGTTTTTATTTTTATGGTGTTCACGTGCGTCTTTGACGGCAGCTTTGATGGCTCTCAGTTCAATTTCTTTCACGCTGCATCCTTGGGTGGCCAGTCTGCGTTCTTTGCGATCGCCTTTTGACTCGTAAAAGCAATAGTGGCTAGGTGTGCTCCCTTGGCTGCGTCCGTCTAATATATGACGCTTTCATCGTCCACCTGTATAGTTTCAACTTCTTTGTTGTGTTTTTGTTTGCTGCAGTTACTTTTCTTTTGGAGTGTTTGGGTCTCTAATTTCTCGGTGTTTGGTTCACAGTTTGTGATCGCTTCTTCATTCCAAGGTAGAGGAGGGTTGACAGCAGTCAGGTGACCCCTTCATTTAGACGGTAGCCTATTTCTTGTAGGAGTTCTCTTCCTGTTTTTGTCATTCGAGTCTAAGTCGCTGGCTTACTTGCACTTCCTTTGCAACTTCTTCAATGGTGTTCACCTGAGCAGTGGTGTATGGACCTTCCAGTATGGTCATTCTCGGTAGTACCGTGATAATCCTGAGAGAATCTTTATTGAGAGTTTCTATTTTGTCTTTCGCTTTATCCGAAACGACTAGGACCATTTGATCATTATTTTTTATGTTGTTCTCGTTGCTGCCCCATGCTTGTTTGTTGTTCGTTTGATGAGACCCATGGCCCTCCTCCAGTGCTGTCGCGTCTTGTCTAGCCATGTACTGGCGCCACCGCCTTGGTCATAATATACCCTAAGCATCCTTAGCACTGACTGGTGTTACATATGATTCTTGTTTACGTATGATTGTATTCGCTCGTGTTTTGTTCTTTTCCTTCCCTTCTTGTTGGCTAGTGATTGCGATAATCTGAAGGTATCCCTTCCGATGACATTTTGTTCCGTCATATCGGATGCCATTGCATGCCGTGCCAAATGCGTAAGGCTAAACTAAAGTCCTGTGTAATTGAGCGCTTCTTGCAGGATCTTCTTTTGTGTATTCAGGTTCTTTTACTTTTTCCATATTGTGATGTCATCCACGTATATAGCATAACCGAGTCCCTCGATGTTCGCAAGGTCGTCGGCCAAGTCCGCCATTGCGAGGTTGAAGAGGGTCGGTGATAGGACTGCCCCTTGTGGAACTCCTGTTTTGTTCGGTTTTCGTGGTCCAATCTGTTGGCCGATAGCAACTTCATATTCTCTGTGGTTTAGAAAGAACCGGATGAAGTTGATGGTCCTTCCCCTCAGCCCTTTACTTTTCTGCAGCCTTAATAGCTGCTAAATGCGCTACAGTATCAAATACTTTTTTATATCATGGCTACGATGACCTTTGGATTGAAGCCAGGTGGTTCCCACAGCACGTCGTTCTTTATCAGGGCTAGGCTGTCATGTGTGGAGAGACTTGGTCTGAACCCAGTCTTTCACGGGTGGAAGTCTTTGTTCCAATGACCTAATCTCCACGCGATCGTTGCCATTACCATTATTTCTGCTATCTTATATAGGTTTAATGTCTGTGATATCGGTCGTAAGTTCAGTAGGCTGTTTGGTAGCTTCCCTGGCTTGGGTATAGGGATTACCCTGGAAAGTTTCCATTCTACCGGGATCTCCCTGTCTAGCCAGATTTGGTTGATGGTTTCTAGAAGTTCGTGTTTGTTCTTTTTTTATAAATTCCTTAAAGCGGTGATGGTGATGTGATCCGGCCCTGGTACTGTCGATCTGGCTGCTGCAAGGGAAGAAAATAGCTTACCCATAGTGAACGGCAGGTCTTCCGGTCTCGTTTCATCGTCAGTCTTGGTGGTGTCCATTGGGTCACCTGCAGGGTCGTGGGGTTGGGGAAGAAAGAGGTCCCCGACCCTAACTGCAAAGTTCTCCCTCTGTGATGACTAGTTTCAGGGCGATGTTACCACCAATTTTGGTCGTATTCTTCTTCCTGCCATACCTTTGTATGTTAGATATACCCTTCTGAGTCCTTTCTTCTCGTTAAAAGAGCTACAGTGTTCATGCCACTTTTACCTGCTTAGCTGTATTGCGTATTTTTTGCCTTGGCCATGGTAATTGCGCTTGACTTCGAGTGTTATGTTTTGTCGTTTTTTTGGCTCGTGTATATTTTTGTAGGGCGTACAGCCTTCCCGCCCACAATTTGAGGAGGTGTATGTCAGGTGTTGGTGCATCCTCTTTGATTTGCACCATCTTGCTTGCAGCCCTTATTGCTTCCGTGATGTCGTTTTCCCAGTTGCCGCGTGTGTTCTTGGCTAGCAGTGTGTGTCTTAAAGTTACCACAGTGTATAATTTTGCAGGTCCTTTTCGGACTGATCGTTCTACGTAAATGTGACGCGTATCGGAAGGTGATCGCTTTCCCACGCGTCCGGTTCTACCTTCCATCCAGAAAGTAGTCCGTCCGTTTCCCATGTCAAGTCTGGTGTTGTGTCACTCTGCTTGTGTGTGATGCCAATTCATGTATGTATGCCGGGCTCGTTCGCTAGCGTGAACTACATAGTGTCCATCGTCTCTCTAAGAAAGTTACACCTCTTGTTGTTGATTCGGTACCCCCATTCTTGGTGTCACGCGTTAACGTCACCTGCGATAACAGTTGGTCCCTTGTCGATATTGTTTGTTACCACCTCTATCCCTTGCATTTCGTCCCCTATTCTATTGGTAGGGCTAATATATGTGTTGATTATGTTTATGGTCCTGTCTCCACATTTCATGCGTGTGACTACAGTCTCTCTGGATTCATTGCCTGTCTCTCTGATGTCAATTTTCGCTTGCGGTAACATTGCCTCAATAAGGGTAGCTACTGGATTGACTGCTTCCGTTTTCTTGTCTTTCTCTGCTCTACACCTTCTAATTATTGAGGGCGGCGATAGGTGGGTCTTGTACCTTCTTATGTTGATGTGATTAGTGTTGACTTTCTGTAAAAGTATGATTGTTGGTTTCTGATGTGCCTTATGTGTTCGATTCCTGCCTTGATTTCTGCTGCTTTATGTATAGCTTCTGCAATTCCATTGTAGGATCCAGGTGGCTCTACTGGTTGTATTGCTACAGCTGGAATTCACTTTAATACCTCTGGATGACCCTTACGAGTTTATTAATGGTTGCCGTGAGGGTATCCAGCTTTTTTCTATTTTCGTCTCTTCCTTGTGGCTGTTTTCCCCTTCGAATGTTCGTTGCTGTGAAGGTGAAAGGTGCCGGTGTTCCATAAGCGCACTTGGTTATCTTGGCCCAGCTGGGTGAGTTTTTTTCTGTATCTGGTTCGTTATTTTCTTGTTGAGTTCTGTCTGGTGTGGGTCAAGGCAGGTAAAATTCGTGACTCTTGGCTTCCCTATTTGAGCTGGATTCTCGTCTTCTTTATGGCCGCGTGTATTTCCGTTCCAGTGAAAGCACTGACTTCTTTCTTGCTGATTGATCTTAGTACGACTCTCTGTGTGGTCTGTCTTGCTGTGTTCTTTTGTGTGGAGCCTGGTGGTCCCATCTTTCGCTTCGGGACCTGGTGACATGACTTCATCGTTTAATATGACCTGAGGCGCCTTATTTTGGGCGTTAATTTTTTCCATTTAGGCTTAGCTATTCGGCTTCGTTGATCTTCAAAAATTCTGGATAATTCGGTGTTTTGTTACTTTCACTTACCATATCCAGAAAGCCAAGCTACTGTTTAAAGGTGGGGTCCTTTTCTAGTAGTCTAGTCAACTTGGTCATGGAAACATTGACTGCGCTGCTCGTTTTTCGTTCTGTATCAAGCTTTATGTTCCCTCGAGATAGCATGGAGGGACCTGGGCTTACTTGTGTCATATTTCTGCAGTCTTGGAGGGCGCTTTTTCCCCCTTGAGTGCTGAACCATGGCTGCACCCCGGCGTTTGCGTTCTTCTATCCATCCTGTTCGTTCATTTACCAGTTCATGCCAGTCCAGAAAATTCCAGATAATAAGATAATAGTCCAGAAAACGATCGGGAGGCCTCGTTTAGACTTGTTACTGTCGGTTAGCTTTAGGGTTAACGGAGGGTAGTGAAGACACATCCGTTTTCTGTGAGAGCGTCGTCGTCTTTTTCAGGCGTTGACGAGCTTCCACAAAGGTCAATGCTGGGGAGAAGGACAAAGTAGAACTTAAAATGGCAATAACCTGCCCTGCTGTGGTCATGATGTAGTGAAGTAAACATAATAAGAGGGGAAAAAGCTGAAGGTCGGTTATGGCGGCGCCGATGCACAGCTGCTGCAAGTCATCTAAATGTAGGTAGAAAACCTGCGAGATTAGCGTCTGAACCGTCCCCCCAACCTGGGAGATAGAGAAAGAACAAGGGTCTCTAAAGCCCCTCCAAGTGTTTGCGTAAGAAGCGGGTTTGAGAACTTCATCACGAGCGATTAGCATGCGAATGCAGACTGGCCGTGCCTTGATATATTCAAAACTTGAAAGTTTAAAACAGCGAGGACGAGGACGGGAACAGGACATCTTTCATTTAGCAACAACATATAGAATGGCACAACGATAAAACCGCCCCCTAAGGGTCTCAACGTTCTCAAAGAGGGAAAGGAGATAATAGTTATAAAGGAAAGGGAATACACTAAATATAAAAGTTTGAAAAGCGCTGGCGTCACGACGAGGTATCACTAATCTAGTTATCTCTGATTACTTAGAATTCGACCTTTGTCATTGTCAGTGATAATGAAGGTGCAGAATTATTGTTGTTTGCAGTCCCAAAGGGAAATGTACTATAAATATAAAAGTTTAAAAAGCTGTAGCGTCACGACGAGGTGTCAGTAATCTAGTCATCTCTGGTGTTAGGAATTCGACCTCTGTCTTTGTCAATGATAATGAAGGCGCAGAAATGTTCTTGTTTACAGTCCCCATGGCAAATGATTCAATGATTTCTCTCCCAAATCTGTTGTTGTGCCCGCCCAGTATTCTAGTATCAGAGAAATGAGGAGTACAGTCATCGCACGTGCGGCTGTGAACGACAATTGGGTGATACGACTCATTTGAAGCCTTTGAGGCTTCCAAGTTGTGTTCTCTGAGTCGATGGTTGACGCATCTCCCAGTCTGTCCAATGTACTGACTGCCACAGCTTAGTGGAATTGAATAAACCTTTCTTTCTTCGCATTCTACGAACTTTTTGGCATGCTTTACATTGCACCCTCTGGGACTGTCGCTCCCATTAACCTTTTTACACATCTGTTTGAGGCGCATACGACAGGAAAAAACAACACTCGTGTCGAACTTGGACGCGATAGATCTTAAACGGTGCGCGGAATTGTGCATGTAGGGAATCACAGCGAAACGACCTTTCTTTTTGGAAACAGCTTGCGGAAGTTGTGGTTTGATAATGAACCTCTCAAGGGTGGAACGAAGTAGGTCAGCAGGAAAGCCTGCTTTTTCTAACCTCTGCTGCTGCAACTTGAGGCTACTTTCGGAGAAATGCGTGCACGACTTGGAGAATGAGGACTTGAAAAGTGACCTTACTATGCCATGCTTAACTGACTTGGAGTGAGCACTGGTGAAAGGGAGGACTGGCTTCTCTGACCTCTGCTGGAAGGCCCGACAAACACCTGAGGAATGAGGATGTAATCGTAAATCCAGGAATTGTAATCCTTCCACTGAAGGATTTTCCCGGGTAAAAGTTAGTCCCGCCGCACAGTCTTTGAAAACTTCAAAGATGCTGTCAGCGGACACAGCGTCTGGATAAATGACCAAGTAATCATCAACATACCTAAAAACTAGGCAACCCTGGAAGGACTTTTTCAACTGATCGTTGATAGCCCTGTCAACAAAAAGAAGAAATATTTCACTAAGGACAGGTGTGAGACAAGAGCCTATACAAACTCCCTTCTTTTGTCTGTAAATATTTCCTTCGTATTCTACTAAAGTGGACTGCAAGTAATTATCTATCAGGTCGATGAAGCCCTCAACCGAAACACTGGAGGAATTTTGAAAGTCGCAAATTCCGTGTTCATGGATTGCATTAGTCACAGAATCTAAGATGAGTTTTGGTTCTAGGCTGTAATACATATCCTCAATGTCAAAATACATAATTAAGTGCGGAATGGAACGAAAATGAAGCGAATTGAAGCGGGGGATTAATTCAAGGGAGGTTTGGACTCTGAAAGGCTGAGGGAGGATGATATTAGACAAATGTTTTTGTAGATAACGACCCAGAGGCTTTTGCCAACAGCCAATTTCTGAAATTATGCTCTTGAAGGGAACTCCATACTTGTGAGTCTTTGCAGTAAAGAACACAGACAAATACTGTTTGGCAGGACTACCAATGACGTTCTTAAGAGAGGTCAGGTTCAAGGAGGAACAAAGTTCCTTTGCCCTCGAGCGCAGTCTACCCGAAGGCCTAGTTTTTAAGGGCTCAACATTTTCTGACAAGGCATCATAGAACCTTATCATTAAAAGCACTGTCCTTCAAAATAACGAAAACACCCGTTTTGTCCGATTCAAGTAATTTAAGGTGTTCTTAGCTGAGTTCTTGCACAGCCGCACGTAGTGGAAGCCTGCTTGGCCGAGGGGTGGATGGTGACAGACTGCAAGCAACGCCGAGCTAAGAAAGTCTTGCCGTTGATGTTCAGGAATAGACGACGTGACTTGATGCACAGAGGCTAGCTGGTCCACCTTCAACGAAGGAAGATCTGGAGCAAACTTTGGGCCCCTCGACAGCAGATTCATTGTGGCAGTGGAGAGTTTTTTTCGTAGAAAGCATCACGGGAGGTTCAAACTTGGTGGTCTTTACCTGTAGACACGAGGTGTTGATTTCCTTGAGCAGTTTATATATTACACGGTGGCCTTGATGGAGCCCGTGACCATGGCAATTTGGTCACGTGCACGGTGGTCACGTGACATCGCGAAACGTTTTTATTTTGAAGTTGTCCGTTGAGCTTTTACAAGCACTGTGCGTTTCGTCTCTTGCTTTTGCTTTGAGAACAAGAGCCCAGGCGGGCTATTGTCCTCGGACGCTGAATTCGCCGGCTTACCCCCTATATATACCTTTTCGTTTACTCTCGTCCCCAGCCACCTGTAGGCCTATTCGGTATGGACGACGAAAAAAAATAAAACATTTCATCCTGCAAATAGTAAAAAAATAAAAAAATAGAGGTGAGGCAAAACGAGAATGAATGATGGTTATGCTTATATTTCAATGATTGTATTGGCTAGGCGACGCTAAAACTGTTTCCTCTCATATTGGAAGTGACGACATTCAAGATGGCGGCGCCCTTGTAGAAATGGTCTGTAGGAGGCTACACTGCTTTTACATAATACAAGAGGCACTGCGTTCGCTGCAGACATGATGACAAAACTGTCTGCGGACACCTTTCACACATGCTCGAAGCATCATACGACTCACAGCGCATGAACGTCTCACAAAAGCAGGCGCTCACTCTATTACAGACGCAAAGGACATACACACAACGCTGAACTCACAACTTTTTTTTGTATTTTGTCCTCGTTTTCTTCTACAAATTGTTAAAACAAAATTTGTTAAAACAAAATAGGCTGAGTGCCTGTTTTTGCGAGACGTTTATGCGCTATGAAGTTGTAAGACGGAAAACCAACTAGCCCAAGCTGCTGTGTTATCGAAATATCAGTGCCTCATAAATAGATATAGGCTTCAAAGATGCCTCAAAAATTATTTTATGATGAATGTGAAAGGGCCGTCATACGAGGAGAAAACCCGCATCAGAAAGTGCCTGCAGATCATCTTTAGTATGATATGTATTATCAGTGCCACCGCAGAGCGTAGAAAGCTCGAGCTTGAGGCGCAGCTTCTACTGGTGATCTTATGTTGCAACGGACAATATCGAAGTTTCCACAGCGCAGCTGTGACGACATGTGACTTGGTCGTGGGCAGACCTGTGCCTATCTTAAATAGTCTACTGGAGATACTCTCTTTTAAATACTTTTGATAGCATTTTCGTCTCTTGCAAATGCATTTAGTCCAGAGCTTTTGCTACTCTAGCTCAATCACATTTCTCACTATCTGGTACTCAGTATCTCAGATACATTTTTTCTGCCATGGGAAAAATATTTCGCTTGAACAACCTACGGAACTAGGGATCGTCAGACTTCAGGGTAAAACTGAACTTAGTGCAAACTTTGGAGCCAAGCGACCGAACGCAGAACAAGAAACGAGGCACTCGAGCAAAACGCAGTCTCCATATATGCAAACAAAAGATCAAATGGATAGCCCCAAGTACGCCAGTCTCTATTGTCTTCTTGTCCTCTTGTCCACTCTTTTTTTTCTAGCTGCCTTTGAAGGGCACGTCACACTTGGAGCTAGCAAAGTGTTGGTGATGTCATCCGGATTTTACACTCCGACCCAATCTTCTGTCTGGAACTCGAGTGGTTCTATCAACGTCAATGTTCGTAACAATAATAAAAAAAAAACTTTTCAGATATTGCCGGTTCAGGGGGTTCCAATGTGAAAATGCGCGAACACGTTTTCATGCGAGCACAGACACTCACTCGGCCAAAGAAGCTAGATCCTCCTGGCTTTATAGAGCTGGGGAACTAGATTGGGCTTTTTCAAATCTCCTTGTGGGCCTAGTGTGGTCTTAACGTTTGCTCCGAAGCTCGTTCAAAAACGTTCTTTCATTTCATTCCAAATGCGCGCATCGTTGCACCGTTTAAAATTAAAACAGCGCAAGGACACGGACAAGAACAAGAAGGTAGACGGACAAGCGCCTTGTTCGTCTACCTTTTTTCTTGACCGTGTCCTTACGCTGTTTTGATTTTAAATCATGAACTACCAACTCAGCCCAAACTTCTACCTTAGTCAACTTTGTTTCACTGTCAAAATCATCGAAACCAGTTTTCCGCCAGGTGGATTCATACTAGTCAACTAGTGGATTCTAATTTTCGGATATTGTCTATCTTGACGTCAATATGTCAAGAATAGTTTGAACTGGTGCAGAAGGGTGCACAGGGAAGTGGGGTTTAGAAGCGGCTTTGTGGACACTCTCTCGCGTTCTGTGTTTCCCTCTTGACCTTCCTATATTTTTTTGTTTTGACAGTTTGAAGGTATAGGTGCTCCTTCTCGCTTTTGACTGGGGGGACAAAGTACTCGCTCTTGGTTGTTAATCAGCGACAGAAGCTGCTTTCCTCGAGTCGATGTTTCTCCTGAGCGTGCACGTGTGTCGTTCACTCGCGTACTCATCAACAAGTCTGGCTGCCTGATTAACTTCTAGTTCGGCTGTTATGGATATGCAATGCCGGACTACATGTCAAGTCCCCCGAATCACGGCGGGGCATATTACGAACTTAATGCGGAATGCGTCATGAGCCGAGCCTGCCGTCAAACTAAAGCACGTCAGGTGCCATGTCTGCAATACATGAGTCCCGTTTGTTCCTGAAATATTTCGGCACGCATTATGTTGTATATCCCGAATTATTTCAACGCAAACTTCAATTGCAGCAGCTAAGGTGCTTCTTGAAGGTCATAAAGATCACAGCAAAATGTGATTTTCCGAGAAGTCATCACAAATAGAGCACCCCTTTCTGACTTTTTTATTCTTATATTACCAGCTTGCAAAAGTTGCCAAGTATCTTCGAATGTAATTCAATTACTTTTTCAAAGTATTTGTACTCTACTCAAGATAGTTCGTACTAACAGTAACTTGAATACTACTCTAAATACATTTTCAAATGGGTATTTAGTATTTTATCTTAAATATTTTGTTGAGTATTTGGCACAACACTAGTCCTGGGTCTCATACGCACGCACTCTCATTCGAAGTAGTCACTGGATCGCACGGAAAGTAGTTACAATTGCTCCTCGTTTGGTTGCCATTTTGGTCCGTGGAATTAGCAGTTTTATTTTAGCCTTTCCATTCTTGGTGAGCCGATCAAAGTTTGCGGGGATAGGTTGCTTCTATAGATACATTTCTTGTACATACCGAGATGTTGCTATTCCCATACCGGCGAAGCTAGCGCGATATCGCACCACGCGACATCGGTGCTCGTCGGAATCGAAAACTAATTTCTCGTCTTGTAATATGCAAGACGAACAATATTATTGCAAGAGATCTATCAAGAAAAGAATGGTTGATAAGTAGATTGCATACACCGTGCCGAGGACGCTTATATTGGCGAGGAATATTTCAGTATAATGACGCTCTATAGCGATCTTGACGAGGCTGAGTTCAGGACAACCTTTTCGAAGCTTAGAAGTTTCTTTTAAAAAAAAAAGACGAAAATGCGATTGCCATAGCAACACAGACCGATCAACCAATCTCCTTACGAAGTTTTGATCGTCTGTATGTTTGTATTTATATGTGTCCAGCTATTAGGCAGGGAAGTCAATGACGCTACTTTCCAAGGATCCTGTGACTTTAGTACGAAGGAGAGGCTAAAGAAAGCGACGCACTCGCGCAAGTAGCTTCAAACAGCATAGGAGCACTGTGGAATTTACTCAAGTTTTGATTCTGGGCGGTGCTATTTTCTAGGGTTCTTGTGTACAGCGAGTGCTTTGCCCGCTTTGTGAAGCAACGAGCATGTGTGTTGAGATCGTCCACTGGGTTGTACATTTGTAGACATTGGAATGGCGCACTGGCGACTCCAGCGAATCGACGGCACCTAGCGACTAAATTAGAAAGCTGTGGTGGCAGGTTCGCTCGCCAGCCGTCTCGAGCAAATTAGATATTCACAGCACCTGGCGGTCTAAAGACGAAACTGTGAAAGTACATGGGTGTCAAAAAACAAACAAAAAATATTTACAGTTTCTTTTTTTTTACCTCAGAAAGACACTACGCATCGCCGAAGGCTCATTCTCGGCCGAAATGTAGCGCTGAGGTGCAAACCATACGCCAAAGTTTCAGTACACACCTTTATCTTATTCAAACGTTTTAAACTGAGTTTCCGAAATGTTGAATGGGAAAATGGCGGCCGACCGAACTTTCGAATACATAAAGCTTTATGGCAACCATTTACCGAAAACGGGCGAAAATGGGCCCCATTTTTCCATCGAAAATATCAGGAAATCACATAACTTCTGAATAAGATGACGGTTAGGGCTGAAATTTTGGGATCAGGTAAGGACCGTTAGCGCTACATTTGGGCGGAATATGACCGTTCGGCAATGCGCAGTTCATTTTTGCGGTAAAAAAACTTTTTTTTTTTTAGGGGGGGGGGGGCTTAAAACACGCGGGGAAAATCGCCAATACACGGCTTGCACTGGCGTTAGCATTAGCTGCGATTGGGGCTGTCTAGACGCTGAGCACGTATACCTCGTGCAACCTGTACATTTCGCATTGTCCACACCATTCGAAGAACAAGCAGAAATGGCCACCAGCACGGTTGCCGTGACGTCACGTGCGAGCCACTTTGGCGACTTCTGCGAAACCGACGGCACCTGCAACGGCTAGAAAATAAAAGCTGCTGCGGCAGGTTCGCTCCCAGCTTTCTCGAGCGAGACTCCCTACGCCAATAGTCCCCGACAACTTAAAACCGCAGATTGTGGCTTATCAAGTTCACGCTCCTTGTGATTGGTTCTCCGGAGTCCTTATCTACGATTTTCCGCAATCTGATTGGCTGTGCAGTGATCACGTGATGCTCAAGACTCGCGGTACCCATGCGTCGCTGCCAGTAACTACAGCAGTCTAAGAACGAAATCGAAAGAAATTAGGTTCGAAACATCGTGATGAAAATCGCCACTACAATGAACGTCGTTTTCGTTTGGCGTTCGAACATTGACTCTTGATGTTGTTGTTTTTATTTATTTTTTATTTAATATTATTAATAAATTGGAAGATAGCTGTGTGCGAGTAGGTTGTTTTTAATTGTTATTCGTATCCCATATCGCAAGTTGTCGTGCAATGTTGCCAAAGCTGGAGGCGCGAGCGCCTAGCACCTGCGCTGCTGAGTCATTCCACGCGGAACAATACAGTCTTTATGTCGGTCATTACGCGAATTGTGTCTTAAGATATTTATGAGTTACTGCGTCGTAAAAGTATCTCCCGTTGCATTTTTGCTCTAAACGTGCTTTTTTATTTATTTTTTTGCGACTTTGTGATTTTTGCGGAATAAAGGCTGCCAGGAGTGGAACGTACGATCTGAACAATAAAATGTTGAAGCCACGTTTTCACTTATCAATTGCCAACTATCAAATGAGACACCGCTTTCAATAAGTCGAAGGGATATGCCCAAATGCCTCAGGTAGTTTTCGTCGTGACTTTTTTTTTTAAAGTTTCTTGTGAGCTCTGGGACATAAAACATGGCTTAACCCTGTTACATTCGCCATTTATTTCTTAAACAACGGTAGAGTCACGAGGAATAAAATTTATAGGCATTATCCTCCACTTCACATAAAGAGAGCAATAAAGTGATTTTAGAGAGTCATAGTCTTGTTATGCTGCAAACCTGCATTATCAAGGATGAAGGAGACGCGACGAGTGAACGATGAACTGAAAGGAAACGTTTAATGGGGCGAATTTGTGCCCAAATAAACGAACAATCAAAAGGGTAGATGAAGATAACTACAGAGCTGTCGTGCGGGTGTCGGAGTTGGGGAAAAGCAGAACAACTCTGAATGAGTCTGCACAACCGCTCGGCTGCTTATCTACTCCAGTCGGGATCTCGAATATGTTACTGCAGTTGATAGGACCAGCCGGTATTCGCCGTTCTCTCTGTGCGTGCTCCTCCGCCGGCTAGTCCTATCAAGCGCAGAGAGCACGTCATGACGTTGCGCTTTTTACGCTGTTTGATTGGCCCTTCGGCTCATAACATCGGCCGCGCTCGGACCTATGGTGAAACGAAGTATAGATGAACGGAAAGAGTTCCTTTTCGGTCATGCACACGGCAATATTATGTGCCAAAACATTGTCCCCCCCCCCCCCCACTCCCTCCCCACTAAAAGAAAAGATTTGTTGGTTTTATTTGAGGACGGTATTTGGTACATGGTTCATTTTTCTTAGATGCGCACGTGATACATATATATTGACCGTCCGGTTTTTACCGGAAAACGCCAATAAACGTATGTCGGTGTCGAAAACAAATCGTTGAAACCGAAAAACGCGCGTAGAAGTCCGTTTCTCTCAAAATACAGGATCGACTCAACCCGAAAAACACCGATTTCTTAAGAGGTTCGCTTCAGCTAGGACAGCTAGAACCCTCCCTTCCTATACAAGAGTGCTCAGTTCTTTATGACATAGCTTCACCGACAATCACCGTTTTTAGCGTCCATCCGAAGCGGATGATCAAAATACTGCCGATATCTTAAAATTAAATAAACACCCAAACGCAAGTGCCCATTTTCCTTCTAAATGAACACCGGGAAGTTTATCGCCTCTAATATATCTCAGGAAAGCGGCGTCGTGTCGCGAAGTTTAGTCACGGGTTCAGTCATGCAAAACCGTGACGTTCCGTGACGCCATGACGTCGTGTGCCGTCACAGTCACTTGCCTCATGACGTCACACGCACATAGCATGCGCCCAGCTCATTCACAACACATTCTGTGCTCCCCGGTCTCTGTCATCATGATCAAGCTATACTCGTAATCAACCTAAAAACCATAGTAAAAAAAAAATCAGGCTTTTTCGAATGCCGCATGTCAACGAAATCAAGGAGAAACTAGGCACCCGGCATTCGAACCATGGATATTGCGGTGACTGATGTTTGCCGACTGTCATTTGAATGATGTCTGGGCAGTGTGACCCTGGCTTTAGATTAGACCATGTTATGTTTTCACAACGCGTTTACGTTTCAAACACCAGACGGGTCGCTTCTTCTGTCGACAACCACATCATGTAAGAACATACTTCGCAAAGCGCATCATGCATACTGCACAAAACATGCTTTTTTCTTGATGTGACAGCGAGTGTAGTCTAATTTTTGTTTCAGTTCGCTGCGCTAAGTGTCATGAAAACCCCTTTTTTCCTGCGCGGTCAGTGCGAAGAGGGAATCTGGATGTGAATGGGGCGTGTTATGGAGAGACATCTTGGCATCCCGGTGCCTTCCGCCAGGCCTTTCCCACGCGGTGAACAACCCGTTTTCGGTTCGCCTTTCTGGTTTCATTGTTGACTCGTCTGTTTGCGTAAATTCCGTTTCACTACAGCGAGTTAAAGAGGGTTAGTCTGTTCACCGCTCTATCTCTCCTGTGCGCTTTGCTTTGAAGCTGCCGATGTCGACTGCGCTATACTGTCCGATGGATGCGCTACAGTAAGTTCAACCTGAAACTTCTCCCGTCTTGTGCGGCTCTGTCCGGCAGAACTTGCCCAGTTCGTCGTTTGTTTGTGAGACTATCGGTGTGGGTTCGCCGTTTACTCTTCGGAACATGTGTTTGGTGCAAACGCGGACGACTAGCCGCCACCTGGTCTACAATTTTGAGTCCACAGTTCGGGCGGTTCACGTAAAGACAAGTTGAGAAAAGAAACATCGATCATCAAATTTATTTTCTTTAGATCAAAGTGCTGTTTGATTTAAATCAAAGTTATTTAATTTCTATCAGGTTTACTTGGTATAAGTAAGACTAATTCGATATAAAGTAGAGGTATTTGATTTAAATAAGATATATTTGACTTAAGTCAGATAGTCAGATGTGCGAGCGAAACCGGAATGTACAAGCACGAGCAGGCATAGCTGCCTCAACGGCGTTCTTCGCAGAAACGCTGTAGGCTCGTCGCTCCTAAGGTCACTTTAGTAACCCCTGGACAGTACCATAGGTACCACGTCGCTCGCGCTAGTGGTAGGGCAAACCAGAGATAGCCAAGTTTGTCCGTGACAGCATATTTACGGCAATACAGCCATGCTATCCACTGAGCCAACTGTGCCGCGTACGTGACAGGAAAGCTCCCCAACTCCTCAGCAGCGGTTAAACCAACTTCAAGTTATTCTTTTTTTACAGCAAACTAATAAAAATAATTAAAGAACAATGTTTTTTTTTTTATATTAAAACCGTGCATTCATCTGGGGCTAAGCAAAAAGTCCACGAGTAAGAGCCGCCTGGGACCGGCACGCTTGAAAGTTCGGGGAGGAATTGCTTGCAGCGCCACCTGTCGGCGTCGTCATCAGGTGCATCAGGCAGAGCATGTGCCTCCGAGATCACAACGCGCGCACTAAACCAATCAGGACGCAGTGAACGCGCCACCGTTCTGCGCTTTTTCGTTGCTGTATTTTGCTTTAGCAGGTGTTAGCGAACCTGTATAGACCAGGCCAACTCACTGACGTCACTCCTCCCTGGTGGCGCTGCTGTCGATACTGCGCATGCGCAAACGCTTCACTCCTCCCGGAATTTGGTTCTGCGCACGCGCCGTGCCCACACCTTGCGAGCTGCCGTGGCGATGCATTTTGTACACAATCTGGCGGTGTATAAAGGCGATGGTTCCATCAGAGCGGCGGCTCAGGTTGTACTTCGACGAGGCATACTATGTTAGTTCGTCTCCGCACTTGACTTCTCCGGTTGTTTATGGGTGTGTATAGGTCTTTTTTTCAATGGCATATTTATAACTTTATGTTGATCGCTTCACAATGCACTGCTTGTGTGCGGTAATGTGAGCTGGCGCTCGCGCCCCGAACGAGTGATCGAGCTATGAACGCGCTCTCTTCTGCTTTTCATAAATGCTGCAGAAATAAACGTTTTGGCGTTTTACCCAAGCACCGAGGAGAATGTTGGGAATGTATAGGGTACGAGCGCTGCACGGGCTCGCCTTAGTAGTGTAAAGTATTCGCAGTAAATAATCGAAATAAGGCGTTGACGAGCGCAAGTGCAAAGTGAAATTTGTTTCAGGTTTTTTTAATGCGAATATTAATGCGAATAGCATTCTTTGGATACTTCACGCACTTTTCGTCTATGTATCTATCTATCTATCTGGCTATCTAACCCTTACGCCGCGGGTCGATAAATAAATAAAAAAGACCGGCGCCGGCTGGGATTCGAACCGTTGACCCTTTGATCAGCAGGCAGACGCGCTAACCACAGAGCTATGAAGGCAGTCATTCAACGCATTTAAACGGTTGTTTATATCTTTACCATAGGACGCGCTTACAGCGCTGTCACAGTTGCTGGTGCGCGCGCCCATGCACGAGGGTTATTCCGCCTCGTGAGGCTGAGCACGGCTGCTAGCTCACCCTCTCCCGCGCTCGGGAGAGGGTGATGTAGCGGCCGTGCTCAGCCTCACGAGAGCGGAATGAGCCCTCGTGCATGGAACGCGCGCGCACCGGTAGCTGTGACAGCGCTGTAAAGCGCGTCCTATGGTAAAGATATAAACAACCGTTTAGAGTACCGTTGGTTGAGACTAGCTGAGACGCCAGAAAGTCTGGTCGGTACCATTTTGAGTGTTTGTGCGTATGGCGCGTGCTTTGCTCGCCTTCCTAAGTGACACAAACGCACGTGCTGGGCTGCGGAGATCGTGCGCAGGGCTGTGAAAGTGTCAACAAATTTAGAATCGCCTCAAGAGTGGGCTGGCGTATCTAGAGTGTGCCGGCCACCTGACGAACGCGCATAACTCCGCACCGTTTGATGCTATTCGCATTAACGTAGATAATCATTCCCAAAGGATGGGTTCTGCTGACTTTTTGTTGTTGTTAAGAACGGTTACTGCTGCAGACGTTAGCACGTCGATAATGCGTGTAATTACAGTCGCAGAGTGGCCCAGATGATTGGATAGTGACGCATTACAGAGTTTCGTGCCTCACTGGAGAGGCCATGACAGTCCAGCGAGCACGCATCCAGTCCGGCCGGAACTAGGGCCGACGTAGTTACTGTATATGGCAGATTTTGATGTGAGAGATAGCAACATGACGGAAAAATACCTAGATCCGTAACGTCAGAAGCGCCAGAGGCCTCCTTCGTTGCCCGGGGTGCTGCAAAAAAGTACTCGTTGGGACTTGTTTTGGCTAGTTCAAACTTGAACGTCTCAAACTGCCACATATGTAAAGCTTACAGCCCCGCTTTCGCGCGGAACGCGAGATCACGAGGTAAATACAAAGAAACAACAGAAATTCGAAGGCCATCGATGCACATGTCAAAGCTAAGGCGGTAAAGGGCGAACTCCACGGGGCAAATATGCTGCGAAAATTCGACGAATTTCGCCCATCGGCTTGCTCTGCGCGTGGCTTCAGCACTGTGGCTGCTGCGTCGCGCGCAAAAAAGCGAGTGCACCGCCGGGCGAAGCTCGTCACTTATCCGTCGCATATTCGCTCCATGGAATTCAGCCTTCCCACCATACAGGCCGTTTCGCTCCTTTTTGCACGGCTTGTAACCTTCTTTATCTATTCTGTAGTAATAACGTTAATGTCAAATTAAAGAACTGGCATTGCAACTATACTTTAATGACTCGATATTACGTTTATTCTTACATGTTAGTTAATTATTTAGCTTTTATTTGAACACAATCTTTGATATTGAAATTATTTTAATTAAATTATGAGCGGCCTGTTGGATATATTGAATAAAAAAGTAAGCAACGAACTCTACAAAGAAAGTAAGTTTCCAAGATTAAAAAAGAAGTTTAAAATTATATTGTTTTCTCATGCAATAAAACATCACGTCAACTAACGAAACAAAACGAGACATTAAATTACAAAGTTATCTTTCGACATAACATTTTCTAGAAACTGCGTATCGATAGGTTACGGAAGTTAAGTATTCAATAGCAAACCTTTCTCATTCAGTTACGATAAGTTGCAGTTTTTTTATTATCAAATACAGATGGCGACACGTGTTCAAGAATAGCTTGATTTGTATTTGTCGTCATGTGCCGCTTGGAACGCCACGTGAAAGCTAGAAATGGCGCCAGATGTTTGGGGGTCAGATACCTGGGTACTGGGTACTCGCAGTGAGCGAGCCAGAGATGTAAGAACAACAAGCGCGTGACTGCGGGTGGACCACAGCTGCTTTTGCGTGCTTTCCTCCGGCGGCTGATATTTCACCATGTTTGCAAATTCAACTGTATTATTTTTTTCTTGTTCAATTGCAGAAAATATTTTCGCAATCACACTATGGCTTTTCGTTATGATGCGACTATAATTATTTTATAGCCGTCTCAGTGGTTTGTAACTGGAAATATATATAAAAATGTATCGGTGGCTCTGAGGCAAAGCGCTGACCTGCGGGTCTTTATTTGGCGGGTTTGAATCTTCCGAAGTAAAGCATAAGTGCAACGTCACAAAACTGAGTTTTTCGATACTGGGCAGTTTCTAACGCACGCTAAGTCGTTGATTTTGTTCATTGCGATGAACCAACAGCTCCAGAATCAGTAGGAATCTCGTGCATCGAGCATTTCATGCACCACGTGGCAACTAATCCAATGAATTGCGGTGACGAGCAAACACGAGTCAACAAAAGTCATATTCATAGTCTTCTGCATATGTGATTGGTTGATCGCATAACAACCGGCCCTTAAACTCTCTTGATTTGGTGATTTGATTGCCACAGTTGCCGCGACGACCTCATCGGTCCTGTAGGGCAGCAGGAGCCACTGCTATAGGACTAGTCACTCTTGCTTGTATCCTTTACTGCAGCTCCTTGAGAAGGTGAGGAACATATACTCAAAATCATGCACAAACAACAGAAACTTCGCCGTGCTGGCGATATTTCGAAGTATCACCGGCGAATTGTCCGCATTTGGCCGTGAGCAAAAGTTACAAGAGCCCGAGTTCTGTGTTTTGAAGAGGCCTGCCGAACACTGGCCGTCAGTTCGTCGGATGACGTCTCATCAACACATTGTTTCGTCGATACTGCGACATTTCATCAACAGTTCGTTTCATCGAAAGGTTTCCGCGATCGTTTCATGGGCACACCGTGCGTCGTTTTGGGAAAAACTTCTGTCCGCGCACATCGCCTCTGTAGCCGGCATCCAGATGGTGCGATCTCTTGGCGGTTTCGATGAACACTGGTGCAAGCTCGGGCCTCAGATTATATAAATGAAGTTTCACCGAGCGGAGTGAGGAGTATCGCGCGTGGCGTAAATTGTTTGAAAGCCTGGGATTAGGGCTCGCGAATTTGCTTTTGCCCTATCGGAACCGCCTGTGTGAGTTTGCTTGAGTTCCGCTATGATTGCATGGCGAAACTTAATGAAGTCATTAATTCAATCCCACCTACTACAGTATAATACAGGTTTCTGTCGAAGATGTTTACTTTCAAACCGAAACAGTTGCATATGTTCACAAAACAAGCTTCCATCAAGCATCCCAGTGTCGGGGAAACGTATGTTCATGAAAAGCTGCCCACAAAACGTGTTTCGATGAAACGATGGACCCTTGCCGAGTATATGGGTTTGTGCAGTGAAAGAGCATATTAGGGCAGCATGCTCGCTCGTGTAGACTCGGCTTCGTTCGCAGTTATGGTGAAACAGAGCTTGCCTTCTGCACGTGCACAGTGCCCCCCCCCCTTTATGTGACCACACGCGTGTTCGTCAATGTTGATTAGGTTTATAGTTTACCCGGCGATTCTGTTCGGATTATAAACAAAGCTACGCTTCTGGCCACATATGCCAAAACATAGCCTCCTCTATAGACCTTTTCTGCAAGTGCGCCGCCATCTTGAATTGACGTCACTTCCAGTATGGGCGAAAACATTGTTTTGCCTTTGCCACGCCAATAGAGGGCATTTAGGAGATAAGCGTAACCGTCACACTTTCTCGTTTTGCCTCCCCTTTATTTTTTTACTATTTGCAGGTTGAAACGTTGGATTATTTTTCGTCGCCCATACCGGATACGCCTATTAGGTGGCTGGGGACGAGAGTACACAGAAAAGGTCTATACGGAGAAAGCCTGGCGCGTCGCGAGAAAAGCCGGCCGCCGTAAAAGGGAAAGGAGGGGCGGGGAAACGGGGAGCGGAGGGATGCTTGGCTGCTAGCGCCACACAAGAGCGAGCGGCCAAACGCAAAAACACTTTTTTTTTCCCTCTTTTTTTCGGTATGGTGGAGAGGAGAAACTCAACGTCAACCCTTTCCCGTTTCTCCGTGCGCCCGCATCTCCGCAACGGTCTTTTGAACGCGAAACCGACGGTCGCGGCCATCCGTTTCGTTTAGTCAAAACTGCATGGTTCTTCCGCGGCACGATACGATGGTCCGACGACGACGCACTCCGCTGGCACGCCGACAACTACGCCGACGCCACAGGCATGGTGCTTTGTTGCCAGCGCCCTTTCGAATCGCCGCAGCCGTTTCTCCCGGAGTACGAAAACGACGGTGACGAAAACACGAAAACAAACGTGGTTCGGGGAGCGGCCGCTCATGACCCAAGCGCTCGCACCCAAGCTCTGCGCTTTCTGCTCTGCGCTACCATATTGGTCACCGCTTCGCGCGCTCCTTCTCTCCTTTTTTCTGCGGCCGCGCGCCCTATGGCTCCGTCGTCGATGTGCCAGGCTTTCTCCGTATAGAGGAGGCTATGGCCAAAATCAACACAGAATGTACCCATGTGGCCGCTCACGTGTGCATACGTTGTCGCCTGCCAAGAAAAATTGTGACGGTGTAAAATCATGTGGTGAAAGTTCGCTGTCAACGCGCGCTTTGTAACAAGCCCTTGACAGAGAAGATTGACAGCCGTTCAGCACGTGGATTTTTCCCAGCAATCCAGAGTAAGAATACCTGCACCTGTTCTATTGCAAGCAATAAAAAAACACATCTTACATCACGCATGAATGTAATAAAGTGTTATAAAAATGCAAACATTGCGGCCTGAGGAGTGCGTGTACAAGCTTTAGCTTTCGGTGGTCTCAAGGGTGTAAAATTGTAGAACTTTTCTGGTCTTCATTAGCGCTCTCGATATGCGTGCGTACACCATATTTGATATAAAGCCACGCTCCACCCTTTGCACATTTCTCATATATTTTGCACACCACTAGTTGGTTCGCACAAATCACCAAATTAATATTGCTACATTGCTTAAACCCTGTGATAGCTACCCAAAAAATAAGAATAATTGACTGGCCAGTTATTTCAACTGTCCCTGCACTCAGTGCTAAAACAAATTACTATGGTCATTTAATGGTGTAATTCTTTAACATTGGCATTACTCTTGTTATGTATTAAACACAATACCAGTTCCACTTCATGTTTACAAAACTCAATATCTACAAAAGCTGAAGCTCATTTTTAGGTATTTTCAAGTCCCACGATCAAAATATGGGATTTGACGGAATGTCTAAGCCAAGCGATTTTTCGGATTCGTCCAACGCATTGCGGTGATATTCTCACTGCGATTCAAGCATCATTAATTGATTTAGGCAGGTAAATTATTTACATCCCCTTATTGAAAAATCTCATTTGTATGAGAAATTTTTGTGTCCAATAAACACATATGAATCGTATGAGATATATAGAACATATAAGAACCATATAAGAATTACATAAGAACTATATAAGAACATATAAGAACCACATAAGAAAAACTTGTGAGACATTTTTTAAGTTCTTATATGGTTCTTATGTAGTTCTTATATGGTTCTTAAATGTTCTTATATATCTTGTATGATTCACATGCGTTTATTGGGCACAAGAAATTTCTTACACAAGTGGCTTTGTTCACTAGCGTCAATATTGCTATATCATTGAATGATCAGCAAAATCGATCACTCACACGAAGGGAAACCATTTCCTTCACGTGCTAATTTATTTTCTTCATCTCCGCTGGTGCTGTGTATTTCTGAGTGGAACGCGTTACCGGAATCTATGGAAACGGAACAGAATGAGCTGTCACTCAGAAAGAAATGTGATAATGATAATAATAATAATAATCTTTATTGGCTCAGGAGAGCCGTGGCACCGCGGAAAGGCGACAGCCCGTACCATGGAGGCCCGCGGTGCCACGTCTAGTGATGATGATTATGAGATGATATGTACAAGGGGAGGACGACGACGTATAGATGACAGAGAGGTGCTGACGATGTGAAATAAAGCCCGCGGGTGAGGGCGCGGGCCGATGTTGCGGGCGATGTGGGCCCAGTGCTTCCCAGTGGGCTGCTCGCTGGGCCGGTCCCCCGTCCAGCTGGCAGAAGTGTCCTGGCAAGCTCTCCAGGGTGGCGTCCGCAGGCCCCACCGTGCGTTGGGGCTGGGAAAGCCCTGGCGGCCCGGCGGTGACGAAGACGCCATGCATGATGAGGACGACCCGCTCCTCCGAACCGCCGCGCGAGTCCTGGAGGCCCGGTGACGGCCCAGGCGAGCAGGCCAAAGAGCCAAGGCGACCCTCGGCGGGCCGTCCGATGTACATTCTTAATGGCAAAGTCCTGGCGCCTGACGGTGCGGTCGCTCGCTTCGGTGAAGGCAGCGGCTCCAGGGGTGGCCCAGTCGAGGTAGACTGCTGCCTCGACTGGGCCATGCATTCATTCCAGGGCCGATGCATTCATGTCCAGGGCCAAATAATGTAATGGCATTATTTTAATTCACAGTTTGATTTAGAATTCTGATAATGCTTTGGTGTATTAAAGAATCTGTACGTGCCATGTTTGAAAAAATGAACGTTTTTTAGTAACGTGAATTTAGCACAATCTAGAATTCGGCCCGTTTTCGTGCGGCAAGGATGTGCAATACCATATTGTAACCAGTCAAGGGGAATTTTCATATTGTACCGGTTAGTTGTAATATGCTGTTACATTTGTTTTGAAATTCCTCGCTTATGTAATGCATCCGAAAGTATGTTCTTGAGTCTAAATAAATAAAATAAAAGGAAAATAATGAATAAAAGAGCTTATTTATTCTCACTGCTTAATTAAATGTACGTTTGTGATCTGTAATTCAAGGATGAACCCCCTTTTATGTGGCTGCTTGCAGTTGGTAAAACGAATTAATGTATCTATGGATGATTACTTCATTAAAGTTGTGGAGCTCATTTATACTGACTATATTATTTTTAGGCATTTTATGTATCCATTTAATCTTAAACTCGATGAAGTGCAATAAACCTTGACATTCTTATTTGTCCTGAAAGTGCATAGTTCAATCGCCAAATAAGTTAACTTGGTCCGTTAAGTATCTATCGAAAACAAGCTAAATCAATTGGCGGCTTAAGTTTTTTATTACAATCCGTAAGGTAATGTTTAGCTTTGAACAAAAGCACGGCCTCTTGTATAATTTTCTTATATTCTTACCAGCTTTGAAATAAGGTCCCTACTCTTGAACCCCTAAACTAGGCTCCCAAGTTTAGGTAAAGACAAAGGGCAATCTTAAACGAGGACACACGCAGGACAATGGAGAAACAACCATCGAAACAAGATAAAACTTAGCCTCCGTTTAATTCGGGCCTCAATCGCCAGGAAGTACCTATATCTTCGCCGTTGTGGCGCTGCTGCAGCTTACGAATACAAAGAGCACCAGAGTGATAGTTGCAGGTAAGGCATGAAGCGTAGGACCGCGGTCTCGGCCGCTGGGGATCGCCTCCTCTGACCTTCTAGCAAAACACAGAAAAGTGCTCGGAAAACGTAGACGTGCTGTGACCGGACAATCATACAGACTAAGTTGATGTGTTTTGGTCAATAACGAAAAAAACCCGAACATTAACCTCCGAGCCAGTTTTCTAAAAAAATGGCAAGGAAAATCGAAAAACAAAAACACGGTTGTTCCTTAATTAAAAAAAGAAAAAAGATATCAAAGTGTTACTGGAAGAAATTTGTGTACAGCTTTATTTTGTGTTATACCTGAACACATCCTCCAATGTATATATACTCTCCGCGAGCCTTGTTTTGGTTTCGGAAACAGAGATATTTTCTTCTTTCTCGTTTTTATTTCTTTGTTTTGTTTTGTTTTTGCAGGTGAATGTTTTTGAAGTAGCCGGGTAACACGTACTTTCCTTGGAAGTTCTGGAAGCCCATGCCCGTGTTCTGACTTCTTCATAAAAAATCCCAATATACCCAAAATTTTGTCACCACACTTTAAAAGCTATATGGCAAGAAACACCGAATCTGTAGCAATAAATTACCCCCTCCCAAAACAAAAACAAAAAAAAGTTTCTTTTCTTTTAATGTTTAGGGAAAATAAACTTTGCAAATACGGAGCCCTAGTTATAACGTCCCGCGTTTTCCCTTTATGCCGCTATATTCAAGTGCAATACTTGGCAACTCACAAACGAGATCAGCTGTCTTCTTGATCAAACTGCAAAAAAAATTATCCTGCAATACAGGTGAGCCTGACTCATGTGCACTGTTTCCCAGCTGTTTACTCCGCCGTGTAGGCAATAACGTCTGGTTAATAGAGTGCAGTACAGGTATACCCACCCACGCTCGGGTTGCTTTCAGCACAATGCCCGTTGTGTTAAACCAACTATCCCACTTAAATCCGGGCGGAGTTCACGCCACCAGTGGATTCGGTGAGTATTGAGTCCCACGTACATTCGGATCTGAGGTTAATCGTACTCAATTATCTGAGGTGTATTCTCATATAATTGAAAATTTTCCGATAATTATCCGCGGAATTAACGGAGGAATGTACGGGGATTATGTTACGTTAACGCAAAAGTATATTTAAATATCGTAGGATTATTCTCGACATCGAATGGTTTGCTAGGGTAGGTAGCAGAGGATTTTTCGCATGTACGAGCGAACTGGGCCATCTTGTTAAAAGCCCATTCGTGAACGGACAACTGGTAGGAGGACAAGTAATCGAATTGAGCTGTTCGTCCTAAGCAAAATCGCAGAACAGAGAACAGGGAGAAGGCGACAATTGGTCAAACGAGGTCGAACATTTTTTTAAAAAGTTATTGTTAGAGCTATCCTAAGGGGGAAGGGGAAAGGGGGGGGGTTAACCGAAGAACATTTACTTTGTGTCAACCATAGTACCTTGCTGACCTTCCCGACCAAAGAACAAATTATTTTCAAACACGACAGATGACAAATTCAGTGCTTAAATGCATCCGGTAGTAGCGCATCGTGAAAAGCAGATTTTTCTTGGGCAAACAGCCGTATTCTGCGTGAAGAAGTTGAGTCAGCGACTCGGCGGCACCATGGAACCCGGAAAGACTCAGAGAGGGGCTGATCTTCTAATTCTGAACTGTCACATGCATACGTGTAGAAGTTTTTGCCCTTATGTGCTTTCTATGTTATTGGACTGAGTACCAGAAAAAAATTTTGTTGAAATTATTGCCTCGTAGATGCTTCGAGTCAAGATGTCTCGAAGACGCTATCTTGAAAGAGTAATTTATGTTGGTTAATCGATCACATATCACATTTTTCACCACCTCTTTCACTTATATAAAACTTTGATCTGAACATCCTGCTTGGTTTTCTGCCTTACTATAAGAACAGGTCATACTATTTCATCACACAGATGTGGTCTTTCGACTAATATTTGTGCATGCGAAGGGGCAACGTCGACAAATCATTCCTACTGATCGGTGTCGTACGAATTGCCCTATTCGACGAATTGTCCCTCTGCCAGTTATCTGTCGACGAATGGGCTTTCGACAAGTTATCTAAGGCCCGGTTAAAGTCCAAGATAAAAAAATTAGGCATTTACAAATTTTGTATTCCGAAATTAGAGCCCAGCTTTTGAGGTATTTTGATTTTGCGATATACTGTGCTAAGGAATTTGAGAAAGAAATATAAATATATTCTTTCTGCACCCTCCTGCTCTTCCGTGTCCTCCTTCTTCTGCGCACCCTCGCCCTCCTTCTCCATACCCTCCCTCCTCCTCCGTACCCTCCCTTCTTCCTCCGCACCCTCCCCTCCTCCTCCTGCGTACCCTCCCGTCAACCTCCGGTTACGCCGTCACCGACGGCGACGGCGACGTCGACGCCGCAAAACACGGGAATGAGCGCCGAAGAGCTGCGTTCTAAAAGACAGGGACAGAAGAGAAAAACACCTCTGTCCCTGTTTTCGTGTGGAAAACTAACCGCTTAATCAGTGCCAACTCACCCAACTGGCCGCCCTACTATAGTTAATTATCCCAGACCTGTGTACGAGAGGATTATCATCTACAGCACTAACCAAAATAACACATTGGTATTAGCAGATACCCGAAGATCATCTCTGGATACCAGATTATTATTCGGGATAACCCGAGGTTTTTTTGTTCGCGGATGTCCATAATAAAAGCTGGTGGATGCGGGCTAAACTTTGCAGACAGTAGATTGAATTCGGTTTGCTGAAAGCGTAGGCAGGGCACAATGTTTTTTGTTTTTTATTCTTTACCCATTTTAAATTGGACGTTACCGCGTGATGGCGATAATGCCCTAATCTGCAACCTATAGAAGCGTCTCGATTGCGTCATATTTAGAAAATGTTTACATTCACTTCAACGGCCCCCGGCTGTCGGACATCTCTTTTTCTTTTTTTTAGGTTCGACGTTGGACAAGAACTGGATGCGACAAGAGGCGTCTGAATGTCATGCGATGCAGCGTGCTAAGTAATGTTTGGTATTAAGTAGAAACCGCGTCACATTCGAAAAGTACGTGACGTTTCGAGCGCCACTGTATAACTTAGGCATGCACGCTGCAACATCCTTGCGTCGGCTCCCATTGCCCGCCCTCTTCGCCATCGGGAGTCTCGTTCTACTTGCAAGTCTCTGGCATCTCTGGACTCCTGATGCGGAGTGCCAGTGCGCTGACGAGGAACGCCCGACCGAACCATCTCGGGTCATTGGCTCTACACACGGCAGGTTGGTACAGCTACCATAGAAGGGAGACGTCGAAGCGATCAGGAAAGACGCTCTGTTTGTGAAAACGCATTTATTTTATTATACACTGTCATTCAACTCGTAAATATTAAAATTAATTAGGCATGTCCCAACCTGAAGTCATTGGATCCTGGGAAAGCAAACGCCGTTGCCTTCCCTGCTTGCTAGCCCCACTCGGCCACCGATCCCCCCGGACACAGAGAGATACGGACATGCAGTCGACCGAAACCTCGCAATGTGATTGGCTGATCGGTTTCTGTTCCAATCGCTATTTCGGTCCTTTCGGATTTTTGAAGCTTCGAAAGTGTCGTTCTGAACGGTCGCGCCAAGATCGCCATGGAGCTTCATTGTACAAAAGTCGTGCCTCGCCCATTTAAGACCGATGTCACCAGCCAGTTTGGCTACGCCACCGCTGCAGCAATGCACCGAGGGAACCTTAGTGTTTCTGCGCGTGCGACAACCTCGCTGGAGTTGTGCGCGTGCAGAGCACGAGACAGCACGTACCGTCGCGTGCACTGCAGACTGCCTTCTGTGAACCAAATATATGGCGGCGTCACGCGTGCGCCGAAAGCTTGTTGAGGTCGGTCTATTTGCTTATATACCCGGATCTCTTATACTGGTATTGTTCTGCGTATTTTAAGAGAGCGCCGAAAGCTTCTTGAGGTCGGTTCTGAGTATTTTGAAGAGATTTACTTTACTTTTCAATGCTGCCAAGCACCGACGCCGCATGATGGTGGAGCGAACCTGTACTGTTGTTTCGCCTGTGTGTGGATAGCAAAATCTCGGTCCTTTTTGCTGTTTGCAAACATGAACCACGGTTCGCGTCCCAAGCGACCTCCGGTCGCTCCGTCTTGGCAAGCCTGTCGAGCTTGCTTATGTGACCAGTGCTAGAAAGCATAAATGCTACACGGACAACAAACGTGGAGATGTAGTGAGGGCCTTCAGCTGTGCAATATTACATCTTGGAGGAGGCAAGTTGGTCATCAAGAATATTTGAAATATCTGAAGAGATCCCGCGCTTCTTGGTTCTTTTGGCGTTCGCCTGGAGAAGGGTCTATACAAGATTTGTCTTTACAAAGCAACCCATCACCGGGAATTCGGATCGGCTCACCAATAATGGGGAGGCGGAGCCCCACTGAAAAATCTAATTTGTATGCGAAATTTCTTTGTCCAATAAACACATATGAATCATACAAAATATATAAGAACATATAAGAACCATATAAAAACCATATTAGAACTATATAAAAACTCTATAAGACATATAAAAACATATCAGAAACTTGTGAGAAATTTCTTATAAGTTTCTTACATGGTTCTTATATGTTCTTATACGTATATCTTGTATGATTCATGTGTTTATTGGACACAAGAAATGTCTCATACAAATGGCTTTTTCACTAGGAAGGGGCAACTATGCGCTTCTTTCCGCGGATCCAGTGAACTTACTCAGCTCCAACCCGCCGTTAGAAAAAAATAGTCATACATATTTTAGTTTACCATATTTGCGTTACTCACGTTTAGACAGCTGGAAGTCCGTCAACCTCGAGATCGTTTCCATTGGCGACGAGTTGTTCCGGTGTGTCCCTCTTATTGTTTCGCTTTGTGGTGTCATGTCCAGGATTATTAATTGCTACCAACAATTTTATCTACGTCTGTAAAAGGTACGTTAAAAAGCTGGGAGTCATCGCGCCCTTGAACCAACACCGTCAAAGTAGACAGTCTGACATTCCTCTGATCTCTAATAATTAACGAGGACTCTCATCACGCACAAGACGTCATATTGAGCGTGTTGACATTGTTTGTGGTTTGGCGCCTCTAAGAACTCTGAATGGTGTATTAGCTCTTTTTTAGCTTTTAGTTCTCTTTTTGGTTTTACGTCTCTATGAATTTCAATATTGTGTCTTTTGACATTGCTTTTGGTTTGAAAAGAGCCGTGAAACGACTTTGCAACTTTCGCTAAATACTACTTAGAATCACTCCCTTACGTTAAAACTGAATTAACTTGCCTTGTTTTTCTTTCTATGCAATGGCAGTCACCAAAGCAATTAGAGAAATATGAGCATCGTTCATCCCCTCAACTCGAAGCCAGAACAAGCGGCCACGTGGCCATGGTGCCTTTGCCACGCGCTGGGGTCGGCAACGTAGAAAACGCGTGCTGAGCTCCAGGCATTGTTAGAGTTCGGCTATTCTCATCACCGCAGCTGGTTGGACACAAGCCACCACCCGAGTGTCCGCCGAGGCGTTGGTCGTTACGAGCCGAAGTCGAGTGCTCACGCAGTTCTTGTGTCCAATCCAAAGCCGCGCTCGATTGTCGTAAGGTCGGAGGTTTTGATCCCACAATTACGTAATCAAGCTTTGCGGAGGCAAGTCCGAAAGAAAAAGTCCCCTTTTATCCTTGCAATTTCACCGCGACAACGAAGCTTCTAAATCACTGGTGGTCTGTGTGAGCATACTTGTGTCAGATTAGGACCAGTACCCCCCCCGCAAAATCATGAACATTTTAACCTGATATCTTTTCATGACCCCTTTAAGTCTCTATCAATGTTAAATTGCGTCTTTTGGCAATGTTTGTGCTTTCAAGTTCCTATAAATTCTAGAATTGTATTTTGCTTAGCTGTTGGTTTTACCTGTGTGTGAATCTTAGATTGCGTCTTTTAGCATTGATTTTCGTTTTAAGTCTATACGAACATTAAATATTGTAATTTCGCAGTTTTTTTGTGTGTTGTGCACCGTAATAAATATAAATGTACTGAATTGAATGGTTAGCGGTTTATATTCTCGTAGAGTAAATTTATAGGGCATGGTTGCACAACACATTATTTGGTCTTGTGTTTTAGTGATCTTCATCTTTTTCTGGCTGGTTTTGTTCTTTGCTATTTTTTGTTGCTGTTTTGGGGATTCGTTTGATAAAACAAAATGTTATATGAGCACGTTGTAGTTTTCCGCAGTCATACAAAAACAATTTTAGGATTGTTTAATGATGGTATAAGTTCGTTGGGTGTATTTTCCTTGTATCGTTCTTTTTATATGCGCTTATTTCATGGACTCCCTGTTCTCACACAAAATAACCTTTTGAAACAGGACTGTATGATCATGAAAAAAAATTCCAACATACTTATCATTACTAATAATATTATTATGGCCTATCGTGAAATGTCGACCACAGCGATGCTTTTGTTCGCGCACGTCGTCCATAGGGCCTCAGCAGCAAATGGCAATTTGGCCGGCGCAATTTGGTGGGCAATCCGGCCGAAGCCGTCTTTAGGCAAAACCTAAAGGCGGCTTCACACATCTGCGTTTAACGGTGATTAAGTACTTCGCCACAGTATCTTTCGGGTCGCCCTGTGACGCTTCTGAGCTGTTTGTCTGCCAATTTTAACGCGACATTTGTTTTTCACGCTGGGATTGAGATAATTCTGACAAAGCTATGAGGGACCATATCTCCTAGATAGTGCGTACATTTCATCTGCAAGAACCTCCAGTCGATAACAGCAACCTTACTCAGATCTGAAGTGTTACGGGGTGACCCGATAGATGGCGCCGCTAGCTCTCCCGTCGTAAGCAGTCACAAGCGGTTGCAACGCAGTCGGTAACACTCAAGCGTAAAAACGCCCGAACCATGGTTCAAGGCATGATGAGGGTTCCTAAGTATTTATTTATTTATTAACACGATCTCACTCAAATACACTATGCAGATATATTTCTTAATGCAAACTTTGAATTTGCGATCAAATTTCAAATATTTCTGTCTCGAACAAAAGATATGGCACAATATATAACCCCAATTAGGCCATTTCTTACGACCGGTTCTAAGAGTACTTTCCACTAAAACGTTCCTCCTAACTATATATATTGATTTCCAAGGATCCACTATACATCCTAAAGAGAATGGACTGTTTAAAAAATTGTGAAAATTGTGTTATTTATTAAAAATAAAACACAATTACAAAAAAATGGATCGGCAAATACCTTCAGTTTTAGATAATTACTTTTTATTCTTTAAAAAGCATAAATTTGCGATGCAGTTACGTTTCTCTAGAAAAGAGCGATTCCAAGTTCTCTGAAATCCAATAGGGGTGACATTATCAAAACCTCCGTAAGGCAAAGGCAATTGACAAAAAGGCCAACGCCTAAAAAGTCAAACTCAAAGATTCTCCTACAGTATAAACTCAACGGCTTAAGACTTACAACGTGTTGTTTTTATAATAGATAAACGATTCGATTGAGCAGCCATATTCTGTGGGAAAATATTTTTGTTTCTGAATATGTAAATTCTTTTTTTTGTCTATAAAATCTACAATTTTTGTACTTTTTATGTTTAAAGACTCTCATCCTCGCTTAAGACATTAACGTTTATTAGGCAGCTGTGATGACACGGCAGCGTGCCGGTACAAGGTTCATCCGAATCGAACCGGGATGATATGCGAAATAAAGAGATGAATGCACCGCGTACCGAACGTTGATCGAGCAATTCTGTAAGCAAAAGGAACACATTTTGGAACTGACGCAGGAAACCTGTGACGTTGGTAGTGGTCACGTGCGCGGGCAGCTTGGAGCTGACCATGGCCAATCTCAAGTCAGCCGTCGCCTTCTCAAGAGCTCCCCTGAGGCTGATTCTGTACGCCGATGAGGAGAACATCAAGCTTCTTCAAGACAGGGTAATTCACAGTGCCTAAGAGGGGTCCTAGTCATCCTAAGAAGAACCACACGTCTTTGTTGCTGCAAGTTGCCCTGAGAGTCGTTAAAGATTGACTAGGAGGTTAACCAGTGACCGTACATCAAACCTTAAACTTGTTTTTATCATTCTGAAGAAAAAAAATTGGGGAGCTAAGAATTTGTCGCAATGCTTTAGGTGTTTTAGAATGTGGTTGCACACACGACACACACCCCTAAGTACTCTCCGTGCTTATCCAAATAATCAGGACAAGTCTAAATTTATTCAGCAGTAGAGTGCATCACGAGCACGCTTTAATGAGTTTTCCACGGGCTCTGTTTTTTTCCGTGGGTGCTTGTAGGGTCTTAAATGTTTAGTGGCCTTGTATTGCGAGGAAGTTCTCATGGTAACTAAAGTAAATGCTGGAAGAGGAGGTTTATCGCGCCCTGCTCGCTATCTATTGACTGCTGTCTGAAGTTGTGACGTTGTACGCCCGCTGCGCTATCGTTTGGTACCTTATCGATCCACCCCGTGACGTCGTGAGCGGATGCTTCGTCGTTGGGGAGCCTGCTGTGCGCGCCGACGCTCGTCTTCTGACTAACTATGCTGAACTGACTATGAATCGCCGCCGACGGTAGCTTCCACGGTCCCTCCTCGTCATAAAGTTCATACATCACACATCCTATTCATTTTCTTTTATTTTGAAGTAGCCGGTCTCAGAATATGAAAACAAATCTTTCACCTCATAAAATAAATGCTGAACTTAACATACCTACATTTCGTTGATTTTAAAAAGAATCCCCCCCCCCAAAAAAAAATTATTCTCTTCTTACATGCCTGCGTGGACAGTCTGCATACAATGTGATCTTTCGTTATTCTGGTCGCCCAGATCATGCTGTGGCCAGCCAGTGTCTTGGCCAGGATCACCTATGACCTGCGTTTGGTCATGTTCCCCAGAAAAGACTTCGACAAGTGGAACAAACTCTTCAAGCCTTGTGCAACACAGCGACTCTTTCTCCCGGTGGGTACTTGGGTTTTGTCACTACACGGTCTCAGGATGAGGTTTTGGTGTAATGTACCGCCGAAAATTGGCTAGCTCGAAGAACTACTCCCTCAAGGACAATTTCTTTTTCCGCAGTAGCAGAGCTTAAAGTGACCGTGCGACAATCTTGGGCTGGAATGTTTCTAACTCTAAACAAGCTTACTGGCACTACGCAGCCCAAGTATAATCGCCCTTAACGCTGACCAAAAAGCGCGTCTTTTTTGCTGTGTATTATCAAGTGAAAAAGTGCTTTTCTTTTCAGCCTTTTATTTGCTAAAGTTTATGACGTATCAATACGGATCGGACTCTTGCCTTAGTCACGGAGATTCCCATACGTATGTATCCTTTATTTCAGACACAAAACGGGTGTGGGGGCTGGTGCAAAAGAAGACAAGTTGTCTTCTGACGAGGCTCCAGCCCCTTCTTACAACACTCGGAGGAGAAACAGGAACATAAAGCAGAATAATTATGCAAAAAATACAGGAATTTCAAACTCCATATACACGATAACACCTAAATGTCAACTTCCTACTAACTGCAGATGATGAGAGGCTTAGTAAATACTCTTTAATTATGTTTTTGTAACAAAAAAACGAAATGTGTGTTAGGGCCGTTTCTGCTGTAGTTGAGTGTATGTTCAGTAGATCTGGTACGAGGTATGTCAGGTGCTGTGCACAGTAACTAGGTCGAACCTAGGTTTCGTATATTGTGCGCTTTTGAATCTGTAACTTGCTGAGGTTTTATAATAAATATGAAAAAATATCTTTTGTTATGATTTAATTAAAAATAAAAATCGATAATTTAAGGAGCAGGATTTTTTTCTGTATTGTTTTTTTTATACTTCCGAAAGATCGGGAATGATTGGTCGTACCTTTTATCGTCCTCAATAAATCGAACGGTTTTCTTTTGCAAAATAAACATTTTGAGTTTCTTTTTTGCGTTGTAGCTCCCATACTAGTATACAGTACTGTAGGCGTGAGTAGATAAGTGAATAATATAATTGCAGTTTCAATCTTTTTGGTAGTAATTGCCTTAGTTTGTTTGATGTTCCTGTTGCTCTTGAAATATCAACCCCAATTTTTTCAATGTGTGCAGTCCAACAGAGCGTTTCTTCAAACCACACGCCAAAAAACTTGTGGTATTTCACGACCTCAATTGTTTTCCCCTTCAAAAAAACAACAACAAAATGTTTAAAGTTCGCGAAGTGGGTTTATATATTTTTTATCTGAACAATGCATATGTTGTTTTACTACTGTCAAGATTAAGCTGGTTGCATTTTAGCCACAGTGATAGTTTTCTGAGCGAACTATTTGGGAATTCCTCAAACGGATCCAGATTTCCACTTGAAAAAAAAAAAGAAATTGGTATCATCATCATATTAAATAGTATCACGTGATTTGGGTATATAAACAATAACGTTATATAAATTAAGAATAATAGTGGTCCCAGCATGGAAACTTGCGGGACGCCGTTTAATATTGGTGCGAGTTGAAATTTAAGCTCATTAAATACCGTCTATTGAAAACGCGAATATAAATAGCTGCGAATTAATTCTAGTGCATTACCTCTAATTCTGTACGTCGATGGTTTCCTCAGTAAAAGTTCATGTTTTATTGAATCAAACGATGCTAAAGTTGAGGCTTTGGCGAGTTGGTACATACTTCGGAATTAAAAACAGCGCGAAAAGACGAGGACCAGACAAAGAAGTGACACGGACGCAGCGCTGTGTCCGTGTCACTTCTTTGTCTGGTCCTCGTCTTTCCGCTCTGTTTTTAATTCCTATGAATCAAACGCCTTTCTGAAATCTAGAAATTCTCCAATGATATATGCATGGTTTTCTATATTAAAAATTATTATATCTTTGATATAAATTAGGGCTGATTCAGTTGATTTCTCCTTTTGAAAACTGAACTGTTTTTTAGGTATGATACTTTTAACAGTAAAAACGTGTAAAATCTTGAATTAATTATTTTTCTACAACCTTGCAAAAAAGTTGCCGTACAGATGTGGGCCTGTAATTATTAAGGTTCTCATATGTGACTCCCTTGTAAATGACACTGACCTTAGCAATTTTTTTTTCTTTAAATATACCAAGAACCATTATTTTATTACAAATGTTAACAAGAAGAGGCAATACTAGCTTCATTACTAGATTAATTAGTATAACCTTAATATCATCAACACCACATGCGCAGTTATTTTTAGGGACATTAGTATATTGCGAACTTCTATTTCAATGTTGGTTCTGAAAATATTTAGCTTAATATCGGAACAGATGAGTAATGGGTATTACATGCGGTCAACAATTCACAGGCACCAGATAGCGAAATATGTGTATTAAATTAGTTTGCCAATGAGGCTTGCATATATACAGTACCATTAATTTTAAGCTCTTCTGGAATTTCGCTAGGTGCTTGTACGTACTTAGGAGGGAAGAATGGTTAACTTTCCGTGACGGCTAAAGTTAACCAGCTTCGAGCAAACGGGCCCAGTATAGCAGCGCAGGATATCACTCCTGTTTGCGAGCAGAGGGTGTGAACGCTGGACGGCTTTCTCCCATTTGTTTTTTCGCTACTCCATTTACGCGAGGAGAGAGCGCGTGTTTCGCAGGTTATAAACGTCAAGAGTTTATTCTACGCAATATTTAAAGAAACTACAAATGTTATTGTACCATCCTTTTAAATTGCGTCAATGATTAGACATCATCATCATCATCATCACAGCTTTTGTTTCTTGTCAATATCGGTGATGGGAACCTATCGAACGCGTATCTACATTCTCGATTTTTTTTCGAGAACGTACATTGTGCAAATCGCCTTGTAAAACTTTAGTTTTTATTATCCTCTTCAAGCTCGCAATCATAACATCTAGAGCACTATTACTTCATGTTAAACGTTGACACTATTTTTCATTCTCACCACAATTACCAGACAAACAGTTACAGGTGATTAAAAAAACAGTTAATATACTTATCAAGATTTCGAATTCCCTCTGGTCCACTACAGCTTGAAACTTATTATAAGCAGAAAGACATACTTACGCAACTCAGTGGTGTATTGCTCGATGTCAAGGTCTGCGCCGCATTCCTTGCAGGACATGCTTCCGACGGAGGATGCGGTCTTGTACGTGGACGCTGACGCCGTCTTCCTGAACCCTGTCGAGAATATCTGGGACGTCTTCGAGAAGATGAACGACAGTCACCTAATGGCCCTAGTTCACGAGATCGAAGACGAAGCCAACAACTGGTACAAGCTGGAAGCAAAGCACCCTTTCGTCCCTCCTTTTGGTACGTACCTACACAGACTCTCTTTTCTTTACACAAGCTTGTCAGCTGTTTTGAACTTTTGTTTATTCAAGAGATGAAAATACTGATATTGCTTTCAAAGCAGACAAAGCAAAAGCTGCCAGTGCAGCCCACGTAGCACATGACGAAGGGCCCAAGACGTCTTCACGTCGGCAATGTGGGATGGGTCGGCCCCTACCAAGCGCAGGTTGGCCCCACCTGGGCACAGCATGGGCATGCCAAATTGTGGTGACCTGTGCAATGCTCCGGTATGTTACACAGCGGCTATCCTAAAGAAATCTTGAAGTAGGTGTAAGCATGGCGTGTGCATGCCAAACTTGAAGGACCCGCGCAATGTTCCAGTATGGTCGAGTGGGTTGTTATCGTTTGGGCCTGTTCTCTTTTCGACCTTCTCATTTGGTCCTTCTCAAAAGGACCATTCTCAAAACGTGTTTCTCGGTTGGATCCGCCGCGATTTCTGTTCTTGTTTCGTCTTTCGCATTTCTTCCTCTAAAAAGCAAAAATAAAATAAATGGACGGGTTTTAGGAGCCAGTGTTGTGACTTGGTCATCGCATATCCCTGAGAATGTTTAATCAAATCACCCCCCCCCCCTCCCACCACCGCCTCTGGTCACGGGCGCTGTGCAATACAACACGAAGTGAGCCTTTGTGTAGAAACACTGCTCTAGACGTCCCCCTTTGTCTCGGTTCGGTATAGGGTGGTTTTTCTTCCCTATATACTCTGTTTCACTTTATAATAACTGCAGCGGACGAGCCGTCGAAGCCAATCGAACGCTGAAAGAGTGTCTTGTGACTTCAAGCACCGGGCTTCACTGCGCTCAACGGGAGTATCACGTGTGTTCTCAGTCGTAAATTTGCTCTGATGGCTACGGTAAGCTGCTCAGCGGTCGTAGCGCGAACGGGACCAAATGCGAACGGATCAACAGCCAGCGAATGGAACCAGATGCGAATATTCCGAAATACGAAAAACAAATTAGATGTTTTGAGAGGGTTCGAACGAGAAGGTTCAATGAGAATGGGGCGAAATGAGAAAAGAAGAAATACGAATGGCGACTTTTGAAATATACCCGTTCGAGCTGCCCCGGCTGTCCTAGAGAAAAGTTAGCGTAGATGTGAGCAAAGTGTGGGCATACCCCAATCGTCTGTCCGTGCAATGCTCGGTTAGCTCTGCGTCAGCTATGTGAGGGCAAAGTTAGTGCACACATGGGCAAAGCGTAGGTATGCCCAGCTCGGCTGTCCGTGCGGTGCTCCGGTGGATTCACCTCGATTATGTTAGAGTAAAGTTGGTGTAGATATGGGTAAAACGTGGAAATACCCAACTTGTCTGTCCGTGCAATGCTACGGTTAGCTCCACCTCGGCTATGTGATGGCAAAGTTAGTGCACATATGGGCGAAACGGGGGAATTCCGAACTTGGCTGTCCTTACAATGCTCCGGTGGATTCAACTCGGTTATGTTAAAGTTGGTGTAGATGCGGGCGAAGCGTGTGCATACCCAACTTTGCCATTCGTGCACTATTCCGAATGGATTCAACTCGGCTATGTGAGGGCAACGTTAGCGTAGATACGGGCAAAACGGGGGCATTCCCAACTTGACTGTCCATGCCATTTTTCGATAGGTTTCGCCTCGGCTATCCGAGGGAAAATTTAGCGTAGATGTGAGCAAGGCCTGGGCATACCCAATTGACTGTCCGTGCAATACTCCAGCTAATTCCACTTCGTCCATCTAAGGGCACACCTGGCGTACATCTGGGCAACGCGTGGGCAAGCCCAACTTGGCTGTTTGTGTAATACGCCAGAAGGTTCACCTCCAACATGCGAGGGCAAAGTCAGCATTCATGTGGGCAAAGCGTGAGCATACCCATCTTGGTCATTCTGCAATACACCGGTGGGCCCACGATTGGCCCGTACTTGCGGGCAAATCGTGGGCATGCCCACCTTAAAGTCAATGGATCCAGGGAAGTAGCGCCATTGCCTTCCTTGACTGCTAGCCGGACCCAATTACCAACATACAGACGATAAAGCCTCCCAAGGTTGTTGGCTGATCCGTCTCGGTTGCCATGGCGACATGGCTTCCGAAGTTTCGAAAGGTTCGTTCCAACCAGTCGCACCAAGATCGCTATGGAGCATCATCATACTGAAAGTGTTCCTTGCCAATATAAGCGTCTTTGGCACTGTGCATGCAATAAACTAATCACTCATGCGTATCTCCCCAGATCTCTTACAATTATGTGGCTCTTCTCGGGTATTTCAAGACAGGAAAATTATTTTTAATGCCTCCAAGCACTGACGCCGGATGTGATGGCGTACATTTTCGTACTATCTTCTTACTGCCATCACACGCAACGTCAGTGCTTGGAGACATTAAAAAATATTTTTTCCTGTCTTAAAATACGCGAGAAGAGCAACACAATTGTAAAAAATCTGAGGAGATAAGCATGAGTGCATGAGTGATAAGTTATTGCATGCACGTGTGCCAAAGACACTTATACTGGCGGGCAATGCTTTCAGTGGGATGATGCTCCATAGTGATCTTGGTGCGACTGGTTGGAACGGACCTTTCGAAGTTTCGAAGGTCCAAAAGGGCAGTCACCATGGCAACCGAGATCGATAAGCCAATCACCCTGAGAGGTTTGTCTCCTGTATGTTGGTATTTGTTCATGTCCTGCTAGCAGGCAGGGAAAGCACTGGCGCCATTTTTCCCAAGCTTCATTGACTTTAGCCCAACTTTGCTGTCAGTGCAAAACACCAGGAAGTTCTACCTCGGCTATGCTAGAGCAAAGTTAACGTAGATCTTGGCAAAGCTTAGGCATACCAAGCCTTCTGGGAGCGCGAAATCTTCGCCACCGAGATACCGACGAGTACCCGGAAAACGTTGTTTTTAGGCTGAGGGACCGAGATTCAGAGGTCTTTCGAAGGTGATCATTTTTTAACTGCGTGTCTTTAAAACCAGGTCACGCATGTGGAATAGAAAGCGATGATGTCGACCCAAACAATTAGTCGCTCAAAGTCCATGACTCTGGATCGTTTGCCCGACCGTTTGCTTGAATGCGGCTCTTTTACTTCCCTTCTTTCACCACCAAAGGAAAACAACAACAACGGAATCGCCGTGCACGCGCTGTTCCGAAGCAGCAAGCACGGCACAAGGAGCGTCGCTTACATTGCGCTGCTGAAGCACTAACCCAGCGCTGCTGAAGCGCTAACCAAGCGCTGCTGAAGCACTGCTGAAGCGCTAACCGAGTGCTGCTGAAGCACTGCTGAAGCGCCAGCCGAGCACTACGTCACGCGCAATGTCGGTGCCACATGAGCGCTGCTTCCAGCGCTCACGAGGCTCTACGCTGTAGGTGTGAACCGGCCTTCATACTCTGCGCGGCTTTCGCTTCCATACGTGACGATTGCCGTACTTTTCGTGGAGTTCCGAACCATTCCGCCTCTTTACCGCAGGAAATACCGCTGGCGTAAAAGCATGTCGAGCTGAACCGGGAAACTTTTACGGCGACCTGTGTTTTTGACGAGATTTCGCAGCACTTCCCAGTGTGTGTTTCGTGTAGGGTCGTTGGCCGCTACATTTAACAAGAAACCAATGTCACGTGATACTGTCTCGTCACAATGTTCATTATATTTAGCGGGAAAATTGCGACATCCCGCTTTTCACTAGATTTAACTTTAGATTGAGACGTTACGTAAGAGTGGAACATGTGGCTTCATTGCGATGCCATAGGACTTCCCACAGTATGACGCCCAGTAAAGGTTTCCTCGCTGGAAAATGGTGACGTCCCTTGCAACTCTGACGTCACATGACGTTACTTGACTACAAGACGTCGCAGTCACGTGACGTCATAATGTCACGCGACAATGCGATTTCCCGCTAAATTTAGTGCGAAAACTGTGACGTCCCAGGACAATGTAATGTTTACACGTTTGCCAAAGTTTGAACAGTGGCGTAGCTGATTGTAGGCTGTCTCTGCACGCCAAGGTGCGCCGCACCGCGGCTCTCTCCTCAGTTTTTAAAGGATACAGCAAATAACCTGGATTTTTTTTTCTGCCTCAGGAGTGAACGCTGGCGTGATGGCCATGAACCTCACGCGCATGCGCGACTTTCACTGGGTGTCGCGCATGGGTCCGCTCCTAGAAGAGTACGAGGACCGGATCTTCCTGGGCGACCAGGACTTAGTAAACATCATGTTCAGCTCCCACCCAGACAAGCTGTTCCGGATGACGTGCCGGTGGAACTACCGCCAGGAAAACTGCGCCTTCCACTCGTCGTGCTCGGGCGAAACACCCGCACTGGTGCACGGAAGCCGGAATTGCTTCACGGACCCCAACAGGGAGCCCTCCATCTATGCCATCCTCACCGTCATGCAGAAGGTACTCGACTCGTACTGTCTTTACAGTGGAATATTAATGTCATTCAAATATGCCTAGAATTATTACTTTACATTAATAACCTGTGAAACACGTATTATATATTTTTTTCAAGCCGCGCAATAGTAATTGTGGGAACAAATAAAAACAAAAAACGAGCAGCGTTCGCTTCTTTAACTTGCAGTCAGAGCAAGTGGCCACATGTTTTCATTTTTGTCATAGCCATGCTCTCGCGTTGCCAAAGCACATGGAGGAGGTTGAGTTACACAGGCCGTTAAGGGGATACTCCGGCATTATCTTTATGATGCCCGATTTGCCTGAAAAATTGCTAAACACATCAACGAACATCGAAGAATTAGTATTAAAATATTAGGTCAAACTAACTGTTTTGCGAAGTTTTTGAACTTGCAACTTTAGTACTCACCGCGCTTTTAAAACTGAAAGTCTCTACTGGCAACGATGAAAAAGTTACGCCAGCGGCAGGCAGAAGTTCTCTTGGGTGTTTAGGATTTGTTTCCAACAGATTACAAGCAGTTTTGTAGTGCCAAATGGATGCTTTGGAAGCTCGCTCCGGCACCCATGCAGCCGCACGAAACAAATGCTCGGCATACTCCTTGTTTTTGCTTTTATTTACTGTCTGCTCGACTGGCAAGTCTACCTGTCACTAACGTCACGGCACTGAAAAGTGCGGGTTTATTTGAATGTTGGTTTTGGGCATCATTTTCATTTGCCGATTGCACAATAACTATTCGATTTTTATCATAGCCACGCTTTTTTGAATTTCACAATACTAAATAACACACCGCAAAGGGTAGAGGACAGAGATTCGGATGCGTTAGCATGACCCTTGGAAACGCCACACACGTCAGCCTTTGGGAAAGGCTAACACTGACTCCGTAACGAGGCCAAAAGGAGCAGCAAAAATAGAGGAAACGATAAACAAAGCCCAAAGAAAAATGTTTAGCCTTTCCACTCTCGTGAAGAAGGAAGACCAGCGGAGCTGTACTTGATACACTGTGTGCTTCTTCTTCGATCGTCGTCTGTTTTTTGCGCTGTTTCCTACGATGAATTCCCACCAACGCGCCCAACTACCCATTCTTCTATGATAGTTGGAAGGTTGCCGCCATCTGCGAGCGACGGCGGAAACCATACTGGTTGTGTGCTTGCCGCCGTCGCTTATAGATGGCGGTAGCTTTCCAGGTAGGTTTGTGTCGACATACACGGACACGATCCAAAAGAGAAAAGTGAAGGGGTCAGCGTTAGCGTCTCCCCAAGGAGGACATGTGTGGCTTTTCCAAAAGTCATACTAACGCATTTCCTAAGAATCCACCAATGGAGCTTCCTGTAATTTATTTTCTTCTTAATACACGATGTGAAATAATATGACTGTATGATGCCCTCTTTTTTGTTTATTCAATTTTATGTCCGTACATGTACACAATGAAACAGGCATTTTTTTTCAACATGTGTTTTATTAAAAAGAAGAAAAAGAAAAGCCTCAAAATTATATCCAAAGTAAAGCATTCGTTGCAATCAACCGGTTGTTCGTTGTGAAAAAACAACAACAACAACAACAAAATGTGCCTTTCGGCCGTAAAGAAGCTACGCATCGAAAAAAGCTGAAACTTCTTAAAAACGACCCGTGATGGTCTTTTTTTGTTGTTGTTTACTGGGTTAAATATTCCTTCAACAATGTCGTTCAATAGTTTTGACGATATTAGGCTTGTGTAGACGTCGGCTTAAAAATAAATGTAAACTTTTCTTTTTTTCTTAAATTTTAATCTAGGTTCTAAAGCTTTCGCGCTCTGTCCCAACCGCGAGCGTCCCATTTTCAGAGTTTTGCTTACTTCAAAACGTAGTTTCTTTACGTGAGTCGAAAGATAGTTCTCTTTCCTTAAAGACGCCCGTTATCATAGCTTTACTTTAGCCTTACTGCGAATTTCAATCACATGCGTCGAACAGCAAACCCTGTGCCTTCGAGCGTGTGACACGACCAGCCGTACCAACCACTCACACACGCGTTTTTCTTTTTTCGCCGTTTTGTATTGTCGCAATTGTGGTGCGCAAAAGGGTCACAAAAGAACGCTAACAAAAGGTGTATTTATGATAATATTAAACCCTGAGACTGAAAAAAAAAAACTTGAAAACGAAGTAGAAGGGACAGAAGAAAGTGGATAGACAGCGCGTCTTCACGTTGTTCGCCTGCCTTACCATGCACTTTCGACAAAGGTGCATGTTGCATCTTTTGACAAGTGTTGTTTATTGTTCGTCCGGTGGGGAAACAATTGGGTTTGTTTATACATCACGTGGACCGAAAGTTCGCGCTGCAGAACCTGTGATCCTGGATGCCACCTCTGTTTCGATCTGGATAAGCAGTCGGCATGCGTGGCATCATTACTGCGTGGTGACGTTAAGACTCAGCTAGCGGTGGCACTGGTATTGTTCATCTACAGCGGTGACTCGTCGCACTGTAAATGGCTGACCAACTGCGCTGTATGATGTCCCCGCAACCTAATGTTTTATACATCTGAAATTAGCGAAAATGGGCATGTCTCAGCTGTAGATGGGAAAATTTGGCCAGTGTAGTACAACCGCTAGCCTGGGGTCTTTAACGTTCACCACGCAGTAGTGATCCAGGACCGCACGCCGGTACGATGCTCATCCAGATCGAACCGGGCAGGGGCGGGGATTGAACCCAGGATCCTTGGGTTCTGCAGCGCGAGCTTTCGCTTCACGTGCTCCGAGCTGGTGGGCCCTAGCCGTACGCACTTAGCATGAACAACCGGCGAGAGATCTGGCGAGCTGTGAGTGGCCGACGTCGCACTTGACCTTGGCTGCCGAGTCAATCAGCAGCCGCCAAGATTTCTCGCCGTACTTTCTTCGCCAAGTGTCCAGCATTAGGGCCCCGGTGCAATACCTGAGCCGGTATACATAGACCGCTTTCGAAAAACAGCCCTCTGTTGACAACTGTGGAACCCCTGCACAATGGCCGACTAAACCCGCAACGTCACGGCACACTTTATGAATTTGGTTGGATTAGAAAGCAAAAGCACACCCACAGAAAAAGGGATTTAGCTCAGTGACGTTGCACTTTCGACGATGTTTGATTGGCTCGTCGACTTCTAGCGTTGGCCGCTTTCTGACGTTAGCTCTCTGACGGAATGACTTGCACGTTTCCCAGCGCCAGTTGTTCCGCCATTGTGCAGTGATTCCGACCTTCTAATAATCAGCACCCGACTTTTGAAAGGGGTCTATAGAGAAAGGTTGGTCAATGGGAGGAGCGTGCAGAGCCAGAGCGTGCACGGAGATGCAGATGGAAGGCTTGACGTGCTCTCTTGGGGAAACAGAACCCGAAAGTAATCCCTAAGCTGTGGTAGCGAAAAACACTTCTAATAAGTGCGTAAGAGGTAAATGGAGTAACTCTTCATGGTTGACAATATAGTGCACGTGGTGTTTCTATTATGATCATGCAAAAATATGTAAGAATCGAATGTGTCGCTCGACGCTGTTTTGCTCGGCCGGACGGCATTTTCCCAGCCCTCGGCACCTGGCGTATGAATCACGTCGATCAGACTCCTAGCTTTTGATTTTTTATGACCGTGATCGAAAACTTACGTGTACCGTCTTTTTCAGTCCCCGAAAGTTACTTTGACGCACTTATTAATTTTGCTTTTCACGAACACCGCCAGGCTTTTGGCTGGCGACATTTGAATCTGTGAAGACGCACTGGAACACGTCCAAACCACTCTCGGCCAATGGCGCCTCCTCGTTTGCCTCCTATACTTCCCAGTGAATGACCAAATTGTCTCTAGTTACGGCTCTGGTGGGAACCATAGACGATGCAGCACTGACAAATTAAAACGGACACACTTTCTCCTTCTCGTCTTTCTCACAGTACGAGCTTGGCACGAGCCTGGAGCGGGAATTCATCGATCCACTGGAACGCGAGTTGCACCGGGTTCGGCGAAGCCAGTGTGTCGTCCAGCTCCTGTTCCACGCGAAGCAGTGGCGGATACTGGCGAGACAGTTGGACAGCGAACGAGGCTTGAACGACGGCGCCACTAGCGCTGCATCGCCATCGACGACGTCTTCTTGATAGCCACGCATGACTACACTGACTATAGGTGCTTTCACTGATGTAACCGCCATTTTGTTGTTACATGTTCCGCGGAGGAACCCATAGACCTCAGTGCACTACGTATTTGATGGTTCAGATTAATCTTTCAGACGTTCGCCTTTGGCACGCGTAGACTGTTTTACAACAAAATGGTGGACATAATGACGTCAATGAAAACACCCTATACTGACTATACTCCTAACCCACCCTAACCTTGCAAAGGGAGAAGGGCTGAACCAAAGCGAACAAGGGATGCTGCTAATGCTTTACTATTTGCAACTCCAACCCCCCATAGATGGCGCGAAGAGACGGTATAGATTCTCGTGGATTTCCTATGCGCCTGCTTTCTGACGCTGAGCAGCGTGCTAAATTCCTTTATTTGGCTACATTGCGAAGCGGTGAGGCAAGTGCACGGTGGACAAACAAATTTAGGTGATGACTCAGGCCTCCTTCCCGCGGGGAGCGAGCGACCAGATCGTGTTCTGAGCTAGCCTCGAACCAGGAGTAGTTAGTTCCTCGCCGCCGCGGAGGGGCTGAGGTATGAGGTCCCTCCTTGGCGGCCACGGTGTGGGCGCCGTAGCGTGCTCGCCTTTTTCGCGGTGTGGTGGCGGTGTGCGGCCAGTGGCTGGCCTCGTGTTTTTCTTTGGTGCTGTGTCGATCACAGGTGCCACCATCGTGCACGAAGGTGAGCCTTAACACAAAGAAGGAGAAGAAGGAAGAGAACACAAATTTACGGACTCTGGCGACTTGGTGGAGGCGTGGCGGCGGTGAGGTACAACAAGAACGGTGAGCGAGGGAATGCGGGACCATTGCTGGGAGAAACAACCGAAGCGGTCGGTTTGGGTGGGACCCGATACTTGGGCGCCATCTACCCCCGTGCGAGTGAAGCGATCGGTGCGCCGATCCAACGGCCGATCATAATGTGGTCGCCGCGTCCGACAGAGTGATCACCTAAATGTTTCTTTCACCGTGGGCAAACGTAACATCACAGGTGACGGGGATGTTGAAGTTGGTTAAGAAAATGACCATGCTGATTTTTTTTTTTTTTAAATCTGCGAAGCGGAACACCAGAACTTCTACTTTAACGCACCCTCTTTTTTCGTCAAAACTTGGAGGTCGCTTAAGCTTCGCCTTCAAGAGCGGAACCCGATAGCGAAACATATCAACATATAAACTCCGACTCGGTCCTAAGCCGTGCAAGCATGCATTGGAGTGGCCTCGAGCAGGAGTGTCATGTTGGAAAGCGTCCCTTAGACGCCGAAAAATACGGACATTCGAAAAAGAATGAGCTCCTAAGGAGCGTTTTCAATGGCCTTTCACGGTCGCGGATCATCGTATTTTGCCTCAAATGGTGAACACAAAGTTATCCTGCCACCTCTGATCACCGAACACTGCTGCGCTAAACTCTGTGTTTTTATACTCTGACCTCCAAGGACGACCCTACCCGATCGAGGACTTCAAATAGAAGCTTGGAAGGTGCGATGTCTTGAAGGAAATTGCCACCTTTGGATCATATCAGATGAATCACGTATAGATGTATGGGTGCTGAGCTTTCGATCTACTGCGGCAAAACAACGGGTGATAGAAACCAAGTAACTCCAGGTAAAGAACCTGAATTGTTTGGCGCTTGACCTTAACAGCACTGTAGCGCGCCTGAGACTGCACTGGATGCCCTTTCATATACCCGACGAGGTCGTACGTAAGGTCTTGGAGTACTAAAGGAACGTGACTGAAATTGCAAGGGAAACATTACGTGCTGAAGGTTTCCGAAGGTGTGAAGTCGACAACCACGCAGATTAACCAGAATGGAACTGAAGACAGGCGTAAACATCGAAGGCGTACCCCACCAGATGAACATAATTGGCGGAACAGCGCTGATCGTCACGCCAAGTCGAACACCGCTCTGTTTACGCTATAAACGCGCAGGACACATAAGAAGTGAGTGTGTGTTCCGAAATGTCCGACGTTTTTCCGATTTTGACATAGTGGTGACGAATATGTGAAAACGTACGCCGGAGTCGCAGGGGAATTCATTGCAGACGAAGAGCCAAATGAGAAAATCATGGACGCCACTAAGGCAGAAGATGTGACAAGGAATGCCATCCTGGCAACCAAAAAGAAAACATGGTTCCATCAGGGGCGGATCTAGAGGGGGGTCCGGATGTCCTGGACTCCCCTCTTGATTTCTGCATGTGTAAACATTTAGGGCGTGAAACGAGGGGGAGGGGGAGGGGGTTCCTAAACAAATGGTACGCTGACCAACACCTGACCCCCTTCCCCCTCAGGAAATTCCTGCATCCGCCTCAGGGTTCCATCCTACACGTACCACGGAAACTGGGGTGACGGAAGTACCAATAGTGGAGAAAACCGCCCCAAGCTCTGGAAACAACGTGAGTCAACTGGAGGTGAACCAAAAATCCCTTTGTGAGAAAGACCATCAGGAAGCAGCACAGCAGTTCGCAGTCGGCATTGAAAGGAAATTGGACACTATCAGTCAAGACATTAAGTGCACTCTTGAACAAACATTACCAACCACACAGGGAGACTTTAATCTCCTAGTTCTTATTTTTTCTAATGACAAAGATTGAGATATTTGGCACCTCTCAACTCCTTCACCATCTTCCGAGTCATGTGCGCTCTAATGCGAAAGGGGACGCGCGGGGTTCAGGTGAAGTCCTCTCTATCGCCATCAGTCGGCAGCGAGAACTCACCCGCCTCGCGACCACGTTACCAGGTACTTGCAACATCCGACTCTGCGGCCGTCCGGCTTCTGGCAGTCCTCGCGGTAGCAGATAAGAGTTGACGTTCAAAGTTCAAGCTCAAATTGAACTTGAGCATTTTTTACCTCGGATAGATGGCGCCACTGAAACTCCATATAATAAAAGTTTTGTCAATGATACCAGGTTTTGACGATTTATATTTATGTTGGAACGACAACACTTATAGAAAAATTACCTCTTACTGAGCAAGTAGCTGCACAACTTGCTATCTTTTACAATTCCCCTTTTCACGTCACGCCGCGTGGTTCTCATGGCCGCCGCTCTCGGCTGCAGATCGGGAAATAGTATAATTTTTGCTTTACGATTACGCGGCGGAAACGCAACATTATGAAGAAGATTCGTTTTTTGTCCTTTGTGACAAGATAAACAATGTCAAAAGTACAAGATGCAAATGCTTTCGACGATAAAAATCGTTGCACAGCTCTTTTAACGTTCAGCACGCAGTAGTGATACACGACCGCACGCCGGTACGATGCTCATCCAGATCGAAACGGGCAGGGGTGGGGATTGAACCCAGGATCCCTGGGTTCTGCAGCGCGAGCTTTCGCTCCACGTGCTCCGAGCTGGTGTGCGCTAGAGCCACTCGATATGGCAGCGTAGCTGCCAGAGTAGCGCCACGCTTTTCCCTGTGCCGCCTCTCACCGTGATTGGTCACACGCGGTACCATAGCAACGAGCTGAGCTGGCTCGGTTTCCTTAGCAACCGAGTGACTGCTCGTCACGTGACCTCGCAAGAGCCGTGATGTCACCGGTAAGATGGCAGCGCCCAGAGCTGGTGGATACGAGTTTGTTCGGTGCGCGGTAGTCGTAATGTGCCGCTGCTTGCCGACGATTTCGGACTTCTTCGTGCTCTCTGACACAGGTATAACGTGAAGATCTGAAAGAATGAGACTTTATACCTTTTCTGTGCAAGATCGCTCTGGATATTAGCACCTGTGCGACAGCATCAGTCATATCGCCGTAGCGGTGCTCGGATTCCCGGATGTGTTCAAGGATCGATAAGACTTCTTGCATGCAATTTTCGCATACTCCTAGCCTTGTTTGAACGTTGGAATGTCTGAGAATCGATGCGAATTGTATGCGTCGCATGTTGGACCTTGGGGAAGTTGTTTCTGCCCCAGATAACCGCGCAATCACAGAAACTTTTAGCGAGGAAGCTCCTGCGATCTTTACGTTTTGTACTAATCAACGATTTTATCATATAGCTTTTAGGATAACATTTTCGCATTTTCTAGCTTCCTTTGAATGTTGGAATTTTTGAGAATCGAAACGAAAGGTATACGTCGTGTGTAGGGCCCAGGGAAGTTGTTTCAGCCCTGGGTCACCGAATAATCACAGCAACTTTAAGCGAGGAAGCGCCTGCGATCTTTAACCTTTTGTACTAATCGACGATTTTACGAATTGACAGTTCTGAAGACTTTGATAAACGTGCTTTCGTTGCAATAGCTTGCACTTGATCGCAGTGTTTTTTGTTTTGTTTTTTTTCAAGTGACAAGCTGGCGTTTGCTCAAATGACGTATATAAAATGACCTTCTCTATAACAATGCATCAACACATACTATTAAACTTATATGCTCAGAGGTGTGTTCGTCTTTGTAATTAACAAGTTACAGACAATTATTTTTTAAGAGTGTAATATTTATTTTCTGTAGCTGGGCCCGTTTTGTGCTCGTTAATGTCCGTGTGCTATGATGTTATCATCATGTGTGCATGGTTCTAAATATCCTCTTTGCAATGCCTACAAAAGCCAAAATGGCGTCAGCCGACCCCAGCTCACGCATTTGACACGAAAACTGCGTCACTCGGACGTATGCGCTCGTCAACAATCAATTCGTCGACGAATATTTAAATTCGCGTTCGTGGCCAATGAGTGCACATGAGTGCACTTGCGAATGCCAAGTTCTATGGTGTGCCTAAAAAGCACGGTGGAAGATTGGGGTCATCGTACCGGTGCCCTAGCATGTCACGACCGCGTGATTCCACTGTTCTCTTTTGAGTTGAGGATTAAAGCTAAGGAAGAAGAAGTTAAAAAATCATTTCATGGCCCCTTTAACACGGGTATGCGTGCTACACCAGATTAAAATATTGACTTTTTGCATGCCGGTAAACCTCCAAACGACCACTTGGCCTGTCGGCAAGAACACCTCATCTCCGGCGTCCGTCTCTTTTGATGGCGTTAACGATCCTCTGTAGACCCCCGTGCTGTCCTTCTTGGTTCAGCCCCGTCGACTGTTCATCGCCCAAAACGAGGTTGAGACCGTCGTCGACGTCGCTCATCGCCAGTCGGTGAGATAATCTCATCTTGAATGAATGATTGGGTCTTGAAGTATGGTGCTAAGCATACATTCTCTTACTATGGGGCAGTCGAGCAGCAGTCATGTCCCGAGGCAATCGTCCTGTCGTGGCCGGCGTAATCGGATTTTGTTCCATAGGAGCGATGTCCGAAAGTGCAAGGACGGTACGTTCGTCCCACGAAGCGGCCGCCATCCCGGCGGCGCGGAAAACCACTCGCCTTGTCCGCGCACCTACGATACTTAGCAGCTCTCGTCGCCCGACACTCCCCGGGCTGCAAATCGTCTCACTTCACGGAAGAAACAGGCACCGCTCCTCCAGAGGCCCGTGCCGTACCGCCATGCAAAGCGTCTTTTAGGTCTTTTACCACCTTTCAATGAACGAATGGAGATATCAGCTAGATAAAGGTTGCCGCCCGGCGTCGCTAGCAGTACGGTTGCCATGGCAACCTCCCAGGCCCAAAATGGAGATCACTATAGGCGCTTCTGACGTCGTGCATCTAGATAATTTTGCGTCGTGTCGCTACTCTGGCAGCTTCGCTGCCATATAGAGTGGCTCTAGTGTGCGCTAGCCCATGGTTAACCTCGTTTCTGTGGATAGCTACTTGAGATATTCGGCAGAGCGCCAAAGATGAAAGAAGAGAAGAAAGTGAAATCGAAATCAATCTTAAACATAACGCTTCGCAATCTTCGGCAGTCGAACACGTTTCACTATCTCCCTTTATCGAACCATGTTACCCCCTGCCAGCGGGGCGGAAGTCCTATGGTTAACGCTGTTCCTCCTCAGCCAAGGCCACACCGTACCTGGAACATCAAAGGTTGCTTCCACATCAACCGTCGTCAAGGTGCGACTCTTCTACGAATCGTATTGCCCCTTCAGTCAACGCTTTATCACTGACCAGCTGTGGCCCACGTACGAGAAGCTTGGCAAGCTCGTGGAAATACGCCTGGTACCGTTCGGGCTCGCCACCATGAAAAAAATCACCAGAAAGGACGCCAAAAAAGGTGATAGAAATAAAGTGCCATCACGGCAACAAAGAATGTCTGGCCAACATGATACAGACATGTGCCATAGCAATGACGAGTGCGCGCTACAGGACTCTCGAGTACGTCAACTGCATGTCCGTTTCAAAATCGCCACTGGACGTGGCACAAGCGTGCGCCGGAGCCATTGGTCTCAATTGGAAAATCATAGATCGCTGCGTCAAGTCAAAGCTAGGTTCGCTGCTCTTCTACAAGATGGGACAAAAGACGTGGGCTTTGGTCCCCCAGATAACCTACGTTCCTTACATAGAAGTCGACGGTCGGCACAGCAAACTGTTCCAGGAAGAAGCCATGTCGAATCTCTTCGGGTTGGTCTGCTCTAGGCTGGGTTCTGCAAAACCAGACATTTGCAACGTCTCCCAATAAGTGTGATTAAGCTTTCTTTTTTTGGTGAACCACGGCGACATAATTGACGCCGTTTATTACGAACTTTTTTTAGCTTCTCTTGTACCTTTAACTTGTTATCGGCTATAGAAAGCCTATGTTTTTAATCTGGCGTGTTTTTGTAATTGCTTTTCTTTTGTTGTTTCTGCGAGTGAATAGTAGAAATATGAACTGTATATTGGGTGTTCCTACATTAACAGTGTGAGCTCCGTTACTACATGTCATATGTCTAGGTCGTTTTACACAGCGCTCGCCTTCTATTCTTGTAAAACTACCTCTTAACTACCGAGTATATAAGGCCAGTTGTTATTATACGCAGGGTGTTCCACGGAACGCACGAAAAACATCTCCTGTAAAAAGCACAAAAAATGTAGAGGTTGAAGAGCGTTCGAAGTTGTAAACAGTTTATACGATTTTCATTATTAACGTTTTGTTCCTATAAAGATAAAGGTACAGTCAGCACGAAATGAAACCCGAACGCCGGAACGCGTGGCCGTTGATACAGGCTGCTCCACCTGGAGGGCCCCTGAGAACTAATGAAAATGCGCCGGGGTGCGAGGGTGCGGGTCCTACTAAGATGAGCTCGACCCTCGCGCGGCGCGTCTGGGATTTCCGCGTTTCGCCGGTGGCGCGCTGTAAGCGCCGTCACATCCGATACAAAAAGCACTGTCACTCGCTTTGTGTATCGGATTCCCAGCGATATCTCTTCAGCGCTGTCATTCATTATCGCTTTGTGTATCGCAAGGGCGAAATGAAAGTTGAAACATTTCGTGCACAGAAGACCCGTAGTGCTTGATGACGTGTCACCGGAACCACGCTGGGGCTCCGGTGAACAACGTGCCACGCGCGGTTTCTGAGAAATAGTGAAACGTCATAAACGCGAAATAAAATTTGTTTATTCGCACGACCATACTCTTTATGAAAAAAAAAATGCTGCAACAGACCGACGCGGATGCCTCGGTTTTTATGAGCAATGCCGATGTTTTCGTGCGAGGTTATCAGTCGAATCTTAAAAAGCGAGGAATTGCTTGGTGACGCTCTCTTTGGTAACCACCGATATGCCAGGCGTATCAATTCCGGAGCGGAATAAATTCATCACCCTGTCTGAGCAGGGCCTATCGCAAAGAGCTATAGCCAGGTTAAGCGGCCGCCCGGTGTCGACCGGGCGACAGTGCGGCGACAGAAAAGCACCCCGAGTGACGGCGCTTACAGCGCGCCACCGGCGAAACGCGGAAGTCCCAGACGCCCCGCGCGAGGGTTGAGGACATCTTAGTAGGACCCGCACCCTCGCACCCAGGTGCATTTTCATTAGTTCTCAGGGGCCCTCCAGGTGGAGCAGCCTGTATCGATGGCCACGCGTTCCGGCGTTCGGGTTTCATTCCGTGCTGACTGTACACTGCGAAACTTGCAGGGTATTATCTAAAACCGCTAAAAAGGTAACTTTGCAAAAACCCAGGGCGTGTGCAGCGATATAGTGGGTTCTTTTTCGAAACAAAGACAGAAACAATCCGTTTGGCATCTCGGGGGGTTATTTGACTATTGGCGGCATATTAGGACCAAAAACTAATGGGGGTTTCTATGGTGGCCGTATCTGAGTCCGTGGTTGCTGAGCGCATGACGATAGCAAGCTTCTACTGTCATTATCCAACTTGCATTTCCCACCATCAAAATTTCTTCTGAGCATGCTCAGTGAACAACACGCTCAAACATGGCGTTCAGAAACCTTACACTAATGGTTGCTCATCTTTCTGCTAGCAATACTTGCAGCACAGAATGCGTGTTGCGTGGTACACAGTTTCACCTTACTGGTCGATGCACATGAAAACAAATACAATTGGGGATATACATCGACATTTTAGTTTTCATATCGTTGCCCTTTTTTTGCAGTTTTTGTTCACGTTGAATCGTTGGCCGAGTGTGTTCTCACACCCCAGCTCGAAGCACGTGGAGCGAAAGCACGCGCTACAGAACCCCTATCCTGGAACTCCTGGAACTGGGACGTCCTTTCAAACACTCCAACGAATTTCTGTTCGTTTATGTCTAGGCTAGGCCTACCCAGCTACTCACTTAACATTCCGAAGCTAGTAGAAGGAAGGATGAACCTTGTTGAAAACCATGGCAAATAACTGACGATTTACCACATCGCACGCCAAACGACCTGCCAGTCTATGAATTCTCCCCGAACCCGTCGCGCAGCCGTCCCCTCTCTCGTCTAGAATATCTCGCAACATGGTTTGAAGGGCTTATAAAAGCCCCTGATATGATTTACGCAGCTTCACCACTATACGCCTGATCGCTGAATATCAGTGAGTCCATTCCCACGCTCAGAAACAAAACAACTCACGGCACAAGTTGGCGCCCGAGGCCTCGCTGAAGAGCTAATAGAGGAACCTTTTCTAGGATGGGTACATGCCTACACCGATGGCTCGGTGCTTTACAGCTGTGAATAATCTACTGCAGGTATCTCCACCCCAGGACTTAATGTGACTAGATCAAGAAATCGCACTTTTCATACCTCCTCCACAACCGCTGAACTAACCACTCTTTGTCTTGGACCTTGAAGCACTTGACGACATCTCCAACTGTGAAAAGGCAGTCCTTTTAACGGACTCCAGAGCAGCTCCGGTGCTACTCAGCAACCTAGACGATGCCCCCCCCCCCCCCCCCCCCATATGCACGGTACGTAGCCCACACAGCAAGAAACTTGGAAACGAAGAAGCTGGCAATTAGTATCGCTTCAATGGCTCCCCTCACACGTTGGCATCACAGGCAACGAAACAGCCGATCGTCTAGCACGCCAAAAAAAAAATTTTTTTTCATGCTAGGCGTTGAAATGGCATATCAGGACATCACAAAAAAAATATTTCACTATAGAGTTGCGTAGTTTTTTTTATAAAAAATAGAAATACGAGGCCCAATTCAAAGTTCCCGCCGTGCACTGTGACGTAACAGTGTACCGCAAGGTGTCGGGGCGGTCAGAAGGGAGGCATCGCCGGAAGTCACGTGAGTTGTATCGCTCCTCGTGCTTACCGCGAGCGCGTGTAATATTTTTTTTTAATATTTTTGTTATTCTCCGCATCTCCACGAGCGATCCAAGCAGACAAGGTTTCTTTTATTTGCTTTTCATCGCTTAATGTTGCTGTAAAGGTAGAAGAAGCGGAGTCAGTGAATTGACGTGATTAACTACAATGCCTAGAAGGTGCTGTGTGAGGGACTGTCCCGGTATTTCAGCAACTGAAGAAGAGATCACACTGCATGCATTTCCGAGAGACATACATCGGCCGCATGTGCACCTAGTAAACAAGTTCTACTCATGTTCTAGACAAAATACGTACTTTGTGCTCGACGTTTACTTGTACTTGGTACACAAACCAGTTCGTATTCTTTAGACGGCAGGCATCTTTAGCCTGGAGAGTATCCGATGATTCAACGACCTCGGTGTCTGAACCTTCAGCAATGCGATCGGGCGTGTCGTATGCTAGCAATCCTAATTTCTGCGAGCGTTCTAAATTTTTTTTTTCAAAACTTGATAGCTTGTTTTGCGCCCAGTATAGCCCTGTATCATCGGACTGACGGCATGCACTCGTACACTGGCTTGTACTCGCAACGCTTTCATCATTGACCTCCATCACGTCGATCCACTGACTCTTCGTCCTCAAATTTTACAGCACGCAAACGAACCAACGGTGCAGCGATAAAGAGCTAGTGGAACTGAAACTTCGTTTTCTACAATCGCTCGTACAAAGAGCAGAATAAAAAAAAAAAAATCTTAGGCACGGTCGCGGAGAGCACGAGGAGTGAAACTCACGTGACTTCCGGTGAACCCACTTTTAGTGACGTAGGTCGATGCCTCCCTTCTGACCGCCCCGACACCTTGCGGTACACTGTTACGTCACAGTGCACGGCGGGAACTTTGAATTGGGCCTCGTATTTCTATTTTTTATAAAAAAAACTACGCAACTCTATATTGAAATATTTTTTTTGTGATGTCCTGATATGCCATTTCAACGCCTAGCATGAAAAAAAGAAAAAAATTTTTTGGCGTGTCAGAGGCCCCTTTAATTTGCCAACACTCTATGTATAAATAATCCAAGAGGCCAGACAACTTACAAACGAAGAAATAAAGCGACAACATCCTGAACCAGGAATCTCAGGCGGAAGACCACCCGCACGTGTGCCCCCAAAGCTTTCACGAGCCAGCGCCTCCATTCTGCATAGACATCGCACTGGGCGTGCCTTCACTGAAAAGGCCATTCATCGTCTGGACCCGACAATCAACGCAAACTGCTCCAGCTGTAACGTTCCCCAGGACCTAGAACACCTCATCTGGGTTCGTCCAAATCTCGCGGACGCGAGGAAATCTCTCCTCGATGGACTACAGCTCGCAGGGGTTGCCCATACGACAACTGAAGACATTCTTTTCCCCCCAGGCTCAGCAAGAGATGCCACTTGAACATTCGCCTTACTCACAGCATTCTTAAGACACTGATCTAATGACCGCCTCTTAGGCATGTTGCCATACCCCCCAAGCCAGTAAACTGTCAGTTCTCTTAGGTAGCCCAAAGTACCTCCACCCCCTACCTATCCTTCCTCTTCTTTTCTTTTCAACTTCCTTCTTTTGGTCCCTTCTCCCTAACCCTTTCCTACCCCGGAACTTACTTGCCCCTACAGAAAGTGGGGCCAACATGTACTGGGATTTCTCCCTCCCCTCACCACTAATAGAACTTGTGTGCTTACCACGTTGGCCTCTCTATAGCAGTCTTGGGTAGTAACGTGTTACTAGTAACGCTTATTGTAACTCGTTACTTTTTTGGTAACTTGTAACTGTAACGAGTTAGTTTTTAAAAATGTAAGTTGTAACTGTAACGAGTTACTTTTTCTGAGGTAACGATGAAAGTAACGACGTTACTTTTTCGTTACTTTTCAGCATTTTATGAATAATTTATCACTGAACGAGTACTATTTAGCTACATCTTGCACTTTCCAAATACGTTCGTTGCCGCGAGTCACGACCCGAATATAGCCACGTGTAGATTTGATAAAAGAATCTAGTTATCTTTACGCACGCTCTTGTACTTTACGACTGAACACTCACATCTTACTGTTTTGAAGCACCATCTCATGTTGTGGGTTTTTTTTTTCTATTCAAACGCTTTTTTAATCGGGTGAATCAACCGTGAAACAACAATACACGCGGAGGGCACTGCGCATGTTTCGGATTTCGATTAGCGCCACTACTCTGGCGTGGAAACTTTCAAACACTAATTTCGAGAAGCAACTGCTACTAAGTTACAGTATGAAGTAAAAAGCGGACTTTTGTTTCATTTTATGCAAGAAAACTTTGTGAGTGGCGTTTTCTAGTTCTTCCTAATGTTTTGTGTTATAGAAAAGTAACTGAAAAGTAACGTCGTTACTTTTTAAAAGTAACTGTAACTGTAACGAGTTACTCTTTTGTTGCGGTAACTGTAACGGTAACTTCGCTACATTTTTATGAAAGTAACTGTAACTGTAACGAATTACTTTTTAAAAGTAACTTACCCAAGACTGCTCTATGGTAGCTGGGTGTCGTGTGGCCCAATTTCGCCGCAGGGTGCTGCGGTGGCGCTGGCAGTCACAGAGGGGCCAGGCAGTCACAGAGGGGTCAAGCTGGCATTCACAGAGGGGTCCAGGCAGCGTTTAGCGAGTCTGGCTTGAGGTGTGTTGGTGTGACAATTTACTATTGTTTTGCGTTGTGTGTGAAGCGATACAATATTGAATGACTGCCAGTTGTGCTCGAACGATACAAGGGACACATAACGATGCCAAGGACGGCGACGGAAAAGACGAATCGGTGGTGTTTTGTGGCGGGTTGCAACGTGGGTTACTACACATGCCAAGAGAAACACTCCTTGTTTCGGACGCCACGCAACGCCTCTCTGTTCGCAAAATAAAGTCGTGTGATTAAAAAAAAAACAGGTGATGCACCAAAGACAAACAGCAGAAGAAAAAAGTCCAAGAAGATTGTTTGACCTATGTGACATGTCAGGAGAAAACAAACTCCAAAGTGGGATTGCTCCCCCATAAGGACAGCTGTTGACGATGCTTCATATATCTCGCCAGTTTTTGTGTTTATATTTATATGATGCACGCTTGCTAGATCAAATCGATTCAGACATTTCCTGGTCTATAAGAGTTTGTCTTGGCTGAGAACGCAGAAATCAAGAAATGCTCGGTTTTATTAATTCCTTTGCTGCACAAAACAATTTTACATCACCAGAATAAAAAGTAGGTATCTGAAGGGCTTCAATATTTGCATCTGCGAGAAATAGTAATTAAAAGAGCTTCCACACTAAACCGTATGGAAAGCATCGCATATCATGTCTGAAACTTTTTTTCTCTCTTTGTTGTTATTTTTAAACCATATATTAATCATTTATTCGCAATTTCTCGAGTGAAATTAGCATACGCTTTTCGTATTCATACTTTAGAATATGCCCTTTGATGAATCTCCGAATTGTCTGTTTTCTTCTGGTGATCCAGTGTCTGCCACTGTAGGGGATCCGAGGGCTCGTCAAGCCGCCTGGGGCTTAGGCGCTTTTTTCTTGCCCCCCCCCCCCCCTTCCTTCCTATTATGTGATGCGGAAATAAATGAATTATTATTATTATTACTCAAACTTCGCTTTCTTAATCATAAGGTGACATAGATATTTATTGTTCCTGCTAGCAGCCAAACGTATGGCGCACCGTGCATTCGCGAGGGCGCCCATCAAACCAACCTGGCAAAGGTGCCGCGGAGCAACTAAGCAGTTGCCTCGCCTCAGACACGATCACATGGTCGTGTCGCCGCGGGGTCGATCGGGATCTCGAATTCGGCTCCCGACGTGCCGCTTTCTCTCCTAGCCACTGGATGGCGCTGCAGGCGCCCCATGGCGGGCGAGGAGAAACCTCCTCGCCCATCGGTCGATATTGTCGGGTAACCGGGAGGCAAGAGTCTCTTAGGATTCCGGCCGGCGCTCAAGATAGGCAAGTGGAAGCAACTGCTCTCGGGCAATAGCGGGACACGAGGCCTAGGGGCCCTCTTTGTGTTTAGCTTTGGGCTTAACGTACGTTTGTAAATATTTGAGTAATGTCGCGTGTGTTTGTAGTATAGATTGAGTGTTTTGTAGCGTTGTGTTTTTATGTACCAATAAACGGGGAGCGGAATCCCGCTCCCGTGAAAGAACCAGGCTGGACTCGGGTTGTTGACGGACCACGTGGGGAACGGCGTATCGGCGGCGGTACGCGAATTCCCACAAACGAAAAAAATGAAAGTTAGATTATGCAAGCAACTAACTGACCACTCCCAAACGGCGTTTTCGCTTTTGAATATAAGCTTCTGGCCGCTCGCGCAAGTCACGCGCTTTTTCACGAGGGTATGAGATAGGATGGAACTTATTCTTTCTCACAGCCGAGCAAAAAGAAAACTCTGACGAAGTCACAGTCCATTTTCATGCCAAATAAAGCAACTCTGCTACGACTGTTAGGCAGTGTTGGGAAGTACTTTAAGTACATTGTACTTAAAGTACTACTTCAAGTAGGTTTAGGAAACTTGTACTTTACTTGAAGTACATTCTCTGAGTATGTACTTGTACTTTACTTAAAGTATTTTTTTCTGGTACTTTCCGAGGAAAGTACAATTCCCGACTTCAAAGTACATTCCCCAAATTTGGTTTTGTTAAATTTGTATCACGAAATGATGCTTTGTCAACTCCGAAGAAATACTGGGAGGGATATTCTACTCTCACCAGAGACGTGAGCAGACGACGCATCGCTCCGCTTGTTCTGGGGCGGCTTTCCAGTAGCTTTTTGAACTCTCGCTACTTCTCGGTCGGTCAGCGCAAGCGAGGAGGTTTAAAATATTATGAGAGCAAAATTAATCATAATCTAGCACCTGAAACTGTGGTGCGGAACAATTAAACTTTCAAGTCGAAGAAAAAGACAACAGAGGAGAACGTCACAATGTTTTGAGACATTCTCTTTTGTCTTTTCCTTCGACTTGAAAGTTCCTTAATTTTTTCGCACCCCAATCTCAGGTGTCACATTATGATTAATTATCACCAGCTCGCTTTCACACTCACTGTTTTTTTTTCATTAAAGAGAGGACACTCCTCTATGAGAGGATTGCTTGCGGAAGCTACGGGGCTGACGTCATGCTCTCTCCTAGTACATTTAACCCCCTTGGGTGCAACAATCCAGTGCAAGCGGCGCCAAATTCAGAAGAGGGACTTCTGAATTTGGCTCCATTCCTGAAAATAACTACTCTGTGGCCACTTGACTTTATCAAATATTCGCCGCTGTTTTTGAAAATAGGTCATGCACCCCTGATTACCCCTGGGCAATGCATACCAGTTAAAAATCACTGTATAGGGGAATTAAAGGACATCATGAAAGATTGTGTTAAAATACTTGTACTTTACTTTTAAAGTACATTGTATTTATAGTACTTTACTTCAAGTACATTGCACCCAGTGTACTTACTACTTTACTTAAAGTACATCACGTCTCATTTACTTTGTACTTTACTTGAAGTACCTTTTAGATGTACTTTACCCAACACTGCCGTTAGGCCCTCTGTCACCCATAGGATGGCCGCGTCGAGGGTGCCTACGTGTCTCGCCTCGTCTCAGGAGTGAAGACGTCCATTGTTGCACTGATTGTTTCAGCGCGTGACGCTCTCGCGCACTCGGTGCGTGACTTGGGCGCTAAAATGGCGGTCTCTTGCATTAGCCAAAGCTACGCGCTCGAGCTGATTGACACCGGACTGCCCGTACTTCAAAATGCATAAAAAACGATTGGGCGTGCAAAAATGGCTGAGATGTCACCACTCAAGCAAAAGCGCGCGTGCGTATGAAGGCACTCTTAGCCGCGTCTAGAATGCCTTCATACACACGCGCGCTTTTGCTTGAGTGGTGACATCTCAGCCGTTTTTACGCCCAATCGTTTTTTTATGCATTTTTGAAGTACGCGCAATCTGGTGTCAGTCAGCTCGAGCGCGTAGCTTTGGCTAATGCAGAGACGCCATTTTAGCGCCCAAGTCACGCACCGAGTGCGCGAGAGCGTCACGCGCTGAGCATTCAGTGCAACAATGGATGTCTTCACCCTGAGACAGACAGACATGTAGGCACCCTAGCTGCGTCTGAGAGTGCCTTCATACACGCGCTTTTGCTTGAGTGGTGACATCTCAGGCATTTTTACGCCCAATGGTTTTTTTATGAATTTTGAAGTACGCGCAATCCGGTGTCAATCGGCTCGAGCGCGTAGCTTTTGGCTAATGCAGAGACGCCATTTTAGCGCCCACGTCATGCAGCGAGTGCGCGAGAGCGTCACGCGCTGAACATTCAGTGCAACAATGGATGTCTTCACCCTGAGACAGACGAGACATGTAGGCACCCTAGCCGCGTCTGCCCCACAGCGCCCTCACCGGTGTGCTTGCGCATCGCGACCCTCTTACTGCCGCCGGACGGTGGGCTCTTCTTTACGTTTCCCTCTGTTTTTCGGACGGGACATCGTCGGCGTTTTTCCCGCATGACAAACTCCGTCCTCTCTACAACTTTACGGAATTCCTCCTCCTCCTCCTCCGCCGGACGGTACATCTCCTCATTCTAGTACATCCTGCCTATACTCCGTTTCACTTTAAGCGCAATCGAGGCCGTAGCTACTGCAGGAACGTGCGTGATTGGCAGGGACCAACGTTACTAGAACTCTCAGTTGGGAAACTCACCGTTGAAACCTGGGCCGCTGGCGTCCACCGAGACCGAGCTAAATGCGACAACAGCGCCACTCTGTATCATTTGTCTTAACTGTGGTCGCCTTGAGCTTTTAGAAAGCATGCTTTTGCGTAAAAACTAACGGAAAAAACTCTTTTTGTAGTAACTTTTATTGGAGTTTAGCACAAAATGGGGGGCGCGTGTTGTTTTCTAAAATCTTTAGTTCGCAAGGTTTTGCAGTATAATTAATAATGTTTTTATACAACCCTGCCTCAGCGGGGATTTCAGTAGCGCGTCACTGAGTTAGCGCATATTAACCACGGTAGTTAACCGCGGCGCGTCCGCTTGGGAGTCAGGGGCGGTACCTGCAAGCCCCCTTCCACGGTATGCTGTTCTGGCCCCAAAATGGCAGATTACAACGAAAACGGAAGTCACGTGCAGTTCCTGAACTGGCCGCTGCGGGAGAAGTGGCGGCGTTGGGATCGCCATTAGCTCGGTTCTCGTGGACGGATCGGTGCCACTTTTTCAGAGCAGTCTCTTTGGCTGTTTCCCAACTATTATGTTGCAGCCCTGGTCGCCGGCATAGCGACCACGAAGAAGAGATGCGTACGCCGCGAGCTTCGAACCCGAAATCTGATCTTTATGGCGATGTGGATGCTCTATATACAAAATGACAATGTTGCCGACACAACATATTCCCTCCCTAAAAACAACAACCCAAGAAACTAAATACAAAGAAATAAAAAAGGAACAGTATGACTGATAGTAAAAACAGTAACATAGTTAGTTCATTACAAAGTCTCTATGCCAGGCAGGCTTTCTCCTCAGCAGAGGTGCTCTCGTTGTTCTTGTATTGACCTGGGCCGAAGCTGCCTCTGACTCCGAACAAGCTACTGAGGTCTCGGGTACCGTCGGTACCGTTGAAGCCGACACGGAATCCATCTCCGCGGTCTCGGTTGTCGCCGAAGAAGCCACGGGACGAGTCTCTGGGATCTCGGCTACAGCCGCATCAGCCGACTCCAGCGTTGACGCCGCTTGCTGTGATGCTGTCGACAGGCGCTTCCCCGCTTCTCCACAACCGGAAAGCTTGGACGCATTCCAGGTCCGGTTGTCGCTGAGGATGTAAGAACTTGGCCCATGTGTACCAGTGATAAGCATTGGGCGCGTATAGTGCGATGTCCCTTTCTTCGGTATGTTTGGCTTGCGGACCCTGACGAAATCGCCCGGCTTGAAGGTGGGCGCCCTTGCTCCCCTCTTGGAGTCCGTGTAGCGCTTGCTGTAAGCCTGCCGCTGCTGTACTCGCGCTCTGAGGTCAGCTAATTCGGAGCCAGGGTTCACAAAGAACTTTGATGACGGGAACCCCACAACGTCCAGCCTCGACCGAGGAACTCGACCATGCAGGAGCAGAGCAGGGGGCACCCCAGTTGTGGCATGAGGTGTGCACCTGTAAACGCCCAGGTACTCCAGGACGGCCACTTCAAGAGGCCGATGCTCCAGTGCTGCCACCTGGATGAACCCCTTGAAGACCTTGTTAAACCGCTCCACCTGTCCGTTGCACTGTGGGTAATACACTGACGAGCAGCGGTGACAAATTCCTCGTTCTTTCAGGAAGTCTTCAAAGGCTGCCGACTTGAACTGCGACCCATGGTCCGTCAGAATTTCATCTGGGTAGCCTTCTCTGCTAAACGTAGCAGATAAAAATTTAATCACCGTCTGTGTTGTCACAACTGATGCGAAGCATACCTCTGGCCACTTTGAGTAGAAGTCTACCAAGGTAATGGCATACTCGTGTCCACTCCCAGTTCTGGTGAATGGCCCAACAATATCCAGAGCCAGCTTCTGCCAGGCCCGTTCTGGAAGCGGAATTGGCTGAAGTGGTGCGGTGACGGGTTTGGCAGACTTGTCTGCAGACTGGCATTCACAGCAGTTCCTGATGACTTGCTCCACCTGTTGGTCGAGACCCGGCCACCAATATCGCTCGCGCAACCTTTGCTTGGTCCTGACAATGCCAGGATGGGTCTCGTGTGCCAGCTCAATCATGGTGGCCATCAGCGACGCTGGGATGACTAGTCGTTCTCCTCGCAGAAGCAAGTTGTCCACCACTGCCAACTCGTCTCTCACTCGGAAGAATGGAAGTAACTTGGAAGCCAAGCTTTTCTTGTCGGGCCACCTGGTTGAGATGTACTTCATGACAAGTTGTAATGTCTCATCCTTCTGTACAGCCTCTTGTAGTTCATGCTTTGTGATGCAAGATGACACGAATGATACAATTTCTTCCTCTTCTTCCTGACCGGTAGGTAATGGCAACCTTGACAGAGCGTCTGCTACTTTGTTGTCGCTTCCTCGGTGATATGCAACTTCGAAGTTGTAATAAAGAAGGCGAGATGACCACCTTGAGATCCTCAGTGGCCTTCGGCCATTCCCTTGAGAGGACAGGAGAGTTACTAGCGCTTGATGATCCGTGCGTAGCTTGAACCGCCGTCCCCAGAGAAACACGTGCCAATGCTCGCACGCCCACACGCAGGCAAGGGCCTCCTTCTCTCCTACGGAGTACTTCCGTTCAGCCGGTGAGAGTGTTCGTGAGGCAAACGCCACTGTTCTCAAGTCATCGCCAACACCCTGCTGAAGCACAGCACCGAGCCCATGCATAGATGCATCTGCAGTGACAACTACCGGTAGTGCAGGATCAAACATCTTAATAGCACCGCATGTAGAGAGCGATGTCTTGACTTTCTCGAAACTCTGTTCTGCTTCTTTGTTCCATATAAATGGGACCTCTTGACGCAACAGCTTCCTTAGAGGCTCTACTACTTCTGCATAATTTGGCAAAAATCTTGCGTAGTATCCGACAAGTCCCAAGAACGACCGCAAAGCAGCTGCATCTTTTGGTACTGGAGCTTTAGCCACCGCTTCTACTTTGGAGTGAAGAGGGGTTAGTCCTTCTGCACTCACGGTGTGTCCCAGGAAGTCGAGCGCTTGCACGTTGAACTCGCATTTCTGGTTAAGCTGAAGTCCAGCAGCAGAAATGCGATGTAGAACTTCCTGCAAATTTCCCCTGTGCTCTGCTTCGGACTTGCCGAATACGATCACGTCGTCAATGTAACATAGCACCCCCTTACAGCCATCCAGGATCGTGGTCATCATTCTCTGAAACGCCGCCGGAGCTGACGCCAACCCAAAGCATACTCTTCGAAAACGAAAAAGTCCGTCATGAGTGACGAATGTCGTCAGCTCCCGGCTGTCTGCTGTCAGTTCAACTTGGTGATAGGCCGAGGCCAAATCTAGCTTCGAGAAGTGAGTCGACCCTGCAAGTTGGTGAAGAAGCTCCTCTGTATGTGGGAGTGGAAATCCATCCACTAAAATGGCCTTGTTTGGCTCGCGCAAATCTACGCACAGCCTGATAGTGCCGTCCTTTTTCTTTACGACCACAATTGGAGATATCCATTCAGAGGCTTCGACCCGTTCAATGATTCCAACTTGCTCCAATCGGCGCAGCTCCACAGACACGGCGTCCCGCAATGCTAAAGGCAGCCGCCGCAGTTTTGCCGCCACGGGCTTAACTGTTTCCCGCCTCTTGACCTGGTGAGCGAAGCCCTTCACCAGACCCAGCTTGTCGGTGAATAAGTGTGAGAATTGTTTCTTCATGTCAGCAGGTAGCGGGTTCTCATCGGTTCGCGTGTGCAGACATTGCAAGGTTCCTCCTTCAATCTGAAGTTGTAAATTGCAGATTGCATCTAGTCCGATGAGGGTCGTCCCCTTCGCCACCACGTAAAATAGTACGCAAGTCGAACGCTCCTTGTAGCGAACGTTGGCGAGGAATCGTCCCTTCACTTTGATCTTGCAGCCCGAATAGTCCAGCAGGTTGACAGACGGCGGTGCCAGAGCCAGTCGCTCGCGAAACCATTGCCGATAAATGTCATCGGTGATGATTGACACTGAAGAGCCTGTGTCTACCAGAAAGCGCAGACTCACTGTCTCTACTTCCAGATCGGCGTAGATGCCACGTTGTCCGCTGTCCGTATTCACCTGAAGAAGTACGACGTCACGATTCGTAGTCTCGCTGATTTCTTTCACGTCCAGGCCCTGCGTCGTGGTGCTTTTACAAACCTTCTCGAAGTGCCCGGTCTTTTTGCATTTCCTGCACAGAGCCCGTCGCGCTTTGCAGCTCACTGAACTTGCCACGTGACTTGCCGACCCACAACGGTAACAACGACGCTCCGTCGCCTCCTCTTCGTCTTTTTTACACTTTTCAGTAACGCGATGCACCGCCCCCTCAGCTGCAAATTCTTTCAGGTTGCGCTGGGTGTCTTCGTAATGCGTTGCCATTGATACGGCCTTTTCTAGTGTCAGCGGTGCCCCTTCAAACAGCAGACGTTCCCGAAGTCTGCCAGATGAAATGCCTGAAACGAGCTGGTCCCGAATCATCACGTCGGTGGTGCTATCGTACTCGCATTTGGCGGCTATCTCGCGCAAGCTCGTGATGTATCCTTCCATCGGCTCGCCTGGCTGCTGTAATCTCTGCTTGAATCGATGTCGCTCAACGAGTACGTTAGTTGTGGCTGCAAAAATCCTCCTTACGAGCTTCAGCGTAGTAGTGAACTCGTCCGTGGTATCCCCACTAGCAGGCTTGCTTTTTTCCGTCGCACCCGCAGTCGCAGACTTGCCTTCCGCCTCTGTGGTCGGCTGCTGCTGAGGTGGTGTCGACGTGGCCACGACGTTGTACTGCCGTTGTCCTTCCACTCCAAGACAGTGCAGCAGGATGGCTGCACGCCGCGACGCCTTGAACTCGTCCGCGCCGGAAGCCTCAAGAAACCTGAGGAACGTTTGTTCCCATTGCGGCCATGGAACGGGAGGCTGGCCTGGCGTTTGCAGAAACGGCAGCGGCGGCGTAAGCCCGAAGTTCATGGTGGCTTATTATGGTTTTCTCCTCGTCGCCAATATTATGTTGCAGCCCTGGTCGCCGGCATAGCGACCACGAAGAAGAGATGCGTACGCCGCGAGCTTCGAACCCGAAATCTGATCTTTATGGCGATGTGGATGCTCTATATACAAAATGACAATGTTGCCGACACAA